>JANWGL010000218.1:35284-47587 GCA_025200755.1 Ceratobasidium sp. C01
TATAGAATTGGGCGGACCAGCGACACGTCATATTTCTATTTATTTGGAGGCAGCTATTTCGGTCTGTTCGGCCATGATATGCTCTAGTGTACATGTGGTTTGGAGCCGCCCAGGCACAGGGATGAGTTCGGGGATTGAAGCGCCTGACTGAAAGTTATCACGAGACAATATATTAACCTAATGACCTCGGGTTGCGAAAGTGAGACGAAACTTTTTCTCTAGGTGTTTATAAATGCAGAATATCAAGACTCTCGTTAAACTATCGCACCGAAACAAGTGAGCCATGACTTTTCGTAGGCTGACTTGGCCACAATGGCGCCTGTGGCTGTACGCAGACGCAGCTAGGATGCCGCACCGGGTTAAACACAATCCATACCAAATTTGATCCACGTAATAGGTTTATCTCTTCCCTTTATACGTATCTCTGAAGCCGCGCTGTGTCCCACTATGTGCCTGCGGTGGATCTAACCAACCCTGTAATGGCATGTTAGCATTTGTAGTTTACTACCCCGAAAAGATGATTCACGCATCTTTTATACCAACTACATGGAAAGATTGTGACCCACAGCAGGGGTGATGCACCGGACGTAAAACGCCGCCTGACTGAGCACTTCAACCTGGTTTGGCGCTATGTTGGAGCAACAGTGACTGTTTAAGACTGTGCAGCCGCGTTAGTATTTTGCAGAACAATCTAGAAGTTCAATGCAGTACTAGACTAGACCAAATAGTAAAAGCTTGGGTGTACGGGGCCTTCCGAGCGACTCACTGCTGTGGCGCTTAGCTGCATGGAGTCTTAGGTAAGCAGATACATTGTGGGCGTACGAGCCCACTCTCAGTATATACTATGTCAACAAGTCATCCAAAGGCATTCAAGTGTAAGTTATAGTCTAGGAACATTCCTTGCGGTGGTAGATTCCTCCTCCCAGTGCGAACAAGTCACGACTGCAAGCGGGCTGGGCGTGACTGAAACCACCAGATCTAGCCTCACATTTAGCATGAGGTCTCCTCGTCATAGCGTAGCGTATGCATTAGACAGGCATGAGTCATGAACAGAGTCACAAATGACCAATAATCAAAGAGCAGAACAAAGAATATGCAGTACATAATGCGGATATCTGTTTCAGGCGGGTCTCTGGGGTATCACCCGCTAGTTCCGTTATAGCCTTGGGCAAAACCTATTGACGAAGAGGGAACTCCGCAGCAGTGAAATCGCGGCTCGAATTTTGCCATCAGAAGAAAAACTATGCTTTTAGCACGGAAGGACGAATATTTGGTGCAAGGTTGCCTGGATGTATCTCCTCGCGATCTCCTCTCATCGTCCGCCACGGGCCATTTACAGATTTAGTCCATCGAATGGCGATCATTAGAGGTAGATATGGGCCCAAACTAGTCACCAATACTGGCAACTAGCATGTGCACATAACGCCATGCGAAAAACCGGTGGATCAATCACTTAATCACGAGGCCTATGGCCTTCTTGGGGTCACACAAATCAAGTTGATTGTCCTCCGATGTGATGAGGGGTCTCAGCATGGTGAATAGCAAAGCGCATTCGACTTTTGTACACCTTGTTTTACGATAAGATCGCCAACATGCAGCTAAGTCATTGTATGACCGACTGCACTGGGGGGTCTGGAACAAGACGCCTGATGGCAGCACCGAATGGCTGAAAGCTGCGCTATCTATCTACTCACCCTTGATGGTATGGCATGAGCTTTACTACAATAGATTATTTGTTGATGTTACGACATCAACATCCAGTAGCTTTTCAGACCCACAAGACGCTAGAAACATAATATATACTAAAGTGTCCAGTTGTCTAGCCGACAGGATAGAAGTATATGTCTGTACAAAGGTATATGGCAAAGTTTGAGACTGGATAACGGATATAAATAACCTCGCGTGTTGTTTGATTTCTACAGTATCGCCGGGCCTCGAATTCAGCACTTAAAGATAGGGGCTAACGCCCAAAGCCTAGCTGAACACGAGGTTCTACACCGGATGGCACACCCGAGGCACTGCGCAAGCGTTTCCCAGTGGAGAGAAATATGTTTAATAGTCCCTTTCTCAAAACACGAGTGGTTTAAACATGCAGCGAGAGTCCCGCCTACTACGCGAGGCAGCACAGCCCAGCGACATGTGTTGCGCTGATACATGTTCAGACAAGTTAATGTCGGCTCCAGAGCTCAGTTGAGCTTGTTATCTTCGGATATACTCTAATAGAAGAATGATGAGCGAGTCGCATTCAGCGCAGCATCGAATACAGTTTTCCAAAAAGGCGGCGTAGTGTAAGGGGCTTCTTCTGTTGCGTAGCACGGAATCAGTAACTCGTATCATGAGGTACCAACGACTTCTTATCGTAAGTTTCTAACTGCCCGTTGAACGAGTAGAGGATTCCCCGTATAGAAGTACCTTGAGGATACGATTGAGAGAGACGGTTACAACAATTACAAAACGCGCGCTTTCAGGACGCTCTCGGGGAAGCGACGGATGCTATGATTCAGCTGAATTCGAGAATCATTGATACCAGCGCTCTAGTTCCACTTTTTTAAGATCCCCAGCATAAGATATCTTGGGATTCTAGGATAATTCGACCTCCAGGTCTTCACAGTGTTTGAGCGCGAGTTGAGGTGTAGCAATTGATATTGATAGCTAGTAAAAACTCGGCAGGGCAGCCAGTACTATCCATTCTAGCGAACGAAGTATAGAAGCTCATCTAAAGCCTTAGGCATGCTTGGGTGGAAAATATTGCCAAGGACTCATAAACGAGAACACCACAAATGCTGAATCTAGAGCTAATCACCCATTTTTATCAAGCGATTGAAACCCAGAACTAGAAATACCAGGATCCCAAGAGCACACATCAATCCTCTAAATACATAGATAAACTTTTTCTCAAAGCTGGGAGCTTGAGGCGAAACCTACCGATTCAGTACACAACTGAATTCATTTGCTAGTCGACTTTGTGAGCCGGCGGTACAGTAATCCCCCCCTCCCCATTGGATCACGTGATTGATCTTGAATTCTATCCCCCTCTTTCACGCCAACCGTTTATACCAATCGTTTACACCAACCGTTCACGCCAACCGCCCAGCCAACCGCTCACGCCAACCGCTCGCCATGTCGCAACGCATCGGTCCCGTACGTCCAATATAAATACCGGATTTTGCTGTGAGAATATAACTAAGTATATCTTCTGTATAACAGACCGCATTGGCCTACGCGAGAGCATGGCATCAGGTCGACGCTACAAATCGAGTCCTGGGAAAGCTTGCACAAAGGATTGCCATAGCCTTGATGGGTAAGCACAAACCTATCTTTGATAAAGGAGGTAAGTCACTTGAAGTGATCCAGTAGACTATTGAACTGACATCTACACGAGCTGATTGCGGTGACTATGTCTGCGTCACAAATGCTCGCAAGGTGCTTGTGACCGGGCGGAAGGAAGACCAGATTGTGTACCGACACCACACAATGTACCCAGGGGGGCTCAAGGAGATACAATATAAAAAGATGATGGAGCGAAAACCCGACGAGGTAAGACATATCTAAACAAGCGGCCCCAACCCGCCCAGACTGACCACTCGTACAAGATAATCCGTCAAGCTGTTTCTGGGATGCTGCCGAAAAACAGACTGCGGGACAGGAGGTTAGAGCGCCTCAGGATATTTGAAGGCCCAGAGAACCCGCTTCAAGCTAATGTTACGAAGAACTTCGATGTCTCAAGATAATAAAATACATCAGGAGAAGTGCCCGCACATGCGCGCCGGGCGGGTTATCTTGCTCGATGCAGCCGAACTTATAAACTTATAATCCCAGCAGCTGGGGACGTGGTTAAGATATCAATAGAGTGTGTTACGATTCTGCAGTTGCACGGTGTATCAACTGCGCGCGGCGGGAAAACAACGAAACCCGGTTCGCAGTAACACGCAGAGTGGTACGAGATGTGGGATTGTACGTATGTAGTAGCCTTTGTTCCGCCACAAATCTCATATGCGTAAAGCCTTCGGTTACTTTGACATGGTTCAATGGTTCAATGACCTCTTATGACAAGGCAGAGTTAGCCTTGTATTGATCACTGATTTGTAGTAACATCCGTGTGTAAGGCACACTGACACATTCTCCTACCATGTTACTCTGTTAGATTGTATGCTCGTGAGTACGTGCCCACTACCAGGATTTCCTCTGAAGTCTGGATATGCACACGAGCTGGTTGCTTATAAAGGACGTAGCTCCAGTCACATGTTATATCCGTCTTTTAATTTGTATACCATTGCGACCTTGGTAGAGGTAGAAATACCACAGTGTTTGTGGCATCATAAGCACAGGGATTTCCTGTGGCATGGGTGAGGATTATTTGCAGGAATGATATTTAGGCGCTGAGGTTTCGAATGTGACTGATGTCAAAAAGCAAAAAGGACCCTGAGTGCTGTGTGATTTCCTTGAGACTGCTTTTCGTAATTAATCCGGAACACTGGGTACCTGCCCATCGTTTGTCTGGTTTCGCTTTGCCAGGACTGTAAGAACGTATTGGTGACTGGCACGGACTGTCCAAACCCCTCTGTGTCGCTCAAGTCTCGTTCTGCAACTCAGTGTTTGATAAATTCTGTCAGTCTATCCTCTCGTAGATGTTGAAGCACCATGCCTCTATCATCCACATCGCTCTTCGGTCACTTATTCAGTCTCTTCGGAGCACCCAGGTATCGTTGGTTGGTTTGATGCTATTTTCTCGGGCTAACAGTCGATGTGTCGTGCGTATCAAGCCCTCCCCACCCGGAATCGTCATCGGTTTCGCAGGAGCCTCTTCCTCCCGTTAAAATCTATTATGCACCTCTTGATACTAGTGTCCCAGTCCCTGTGTTGCCACTCGAGGTCGTAGTTGACATTGTGATCTACGCTGCTGCACCATTACTGCCACCGCCTCACGCGCCGTACGACAGATACTTCGAAGAAAGAAAAGCTCTCTGGAACTCGCTCGGAGGAATTGCTAGCTCGACCAGGTATTTTAGGTCACTGCTGATAAAACGATGGTTCTATGTGATTATTGCTCGAGCGCCGCATGACTGGGCTTGGTTCGCTGATACAAGCTGGATGTCTGGCATTCAACAATACGCTCAGTATGTTTGTCTTATCTTTTGAACGTCCATCTGAAGGCTTAGACGCTTTACGTCTTTCTCAGAGTTATCCTTTCGGCTAAAGGCGCTCTTACATCGTCTCCACGGCTGAGAACAAATCCCCTCGTGCTCGCCTCGTTTGATCGGCTATACTCCGTGTCGGTGGATTGTCACAACGATTTTCTCCGAACATCGGGTTATCCCTATTACAGCCTCGTTCAAGCGCTGCCCGCTTCCGTTGAGCGCCTGGAAATATTGAACGCTCACGGCCCCGATGAGCACATAATCAAATTGGTGTCTCAGTGCTGTCCAAAGCTAACCGAGTTACGACTGGGGCGCTGCACTATGTTTAATAACCGCGAGTGTGTCTGGTGGAAAGCTCATCCAGGAGATCATGACGCCTACATGGCAGACCGGGGCATCGAAGCGTATGCAGTGAGTCCAAGGTTTACGAGTTGGACGAGCCGGCGCTCATGTTATCGCAGGGTGCTGTAGCCAGCCTGTTTGAGAATGTTCCTAGGCTTCGCACGCTACATATCGGCGTTTATCTCACCCCCATCGAGGCTGTCTGGGCACACCGTGTTGATCATCGTAAACTGCACCCCATCCACGATGCTATGCGTCACGCCAACCCAGAGGGCGTTCACAATCATCTTCATCAGGTGGCTTTGGCTGCTGCCAATGGGGAAGATCCCGAACCTCCCATTAACTATAACTACCCTCCCTTAGCTCGGAAGGAGATCTGGGACGCCCCGTGTGCTCTATGTGAAGATCGATTCAGAGGGCCGGCCGAAGTTGCGGAGATGCGCGCGGCGTCTGTTTTAGCAGCCCGAGTTTGGTCGTTACGCAAGGTTTCGTTTGCGTCGTTTACTTCGCCCGGTCGAGTTGGTCCAAGCTCCTGGGAGGTCCGCCCGAGACATAGTGTAACAAAAGACGAGCTAGCAGTCGAGGATTTCGATGCCATGCTACCAGCGCTTAGAGAAGAAAACAGTCCTCCCCGTCATGTGATAGTGGATGTGGGCCGAATTGACGCGAACAATGAGTTTACCGCGAAGGCCTCCTTTATTTTCAGTATTTCAGTCGTATCAGATCGTATTGTCGTTTCCGCTCCTATAAACGCACCTCGTATGTTTTCGGTGAGGGATATTTTCACGACCAACCGGACGGACCTGACTTGTCTTCGTCCGAAATAGATTTTCTAACACAGACCTGTATGGGTTCAGTACATATGTTCCAGAGGGCCACGGTGCAACCCCACACGGGAACAAAAACCTACAACCCTCCTGCACTGAGTTCTGCAGTTGAGGGAGTGTGCCTGACCCTGCATCCCCATCTGCAGAAACTCAGTAGCATTCCGGAATATAACCTTTTGGTGGTTCGAATCGTACTTTATTTACTTTAGTAACGCGCGCCTGGGCGATTATGGACGTGGGGCCACTGGACTTAATTCATGATTTATATGTTTGACGGATAAGCGCCCGATCACATTTCCTTGTCCAAACGATGTCCAACGACATAGAGCGATCCATCCAAAACTACGTGAGGCCAATTGCGCATTCTCCGTGAGTATTAAACATGTACACCACAAGTAACCTCCCCTTGACTGTTGGCACAGATGGCCAATCTGGGGTTCGGGGGTTCTCTGTAAGTCTTTTCCCCTTCCCCCACTAGGACCACCCAAGGATTTTAAGATATGGATCCATATAACTAGTCATGTCCACTGCTGGTCTCAAATCTGCCGGCCTACCCCCACTATACCAGCGAATCGGATTTCCGTTTATCTTCCTAGGTGCGGGGTACGTTCTCAGCACAGGAGATAAACGGAATGGCAGTGGTATTGCGACAGGTACGCCAGTATCGTCTCGGTGCTGCCCACGGTATCTCCATTGAGTCGTCCACGCAGCTTGGTCCGCAACATACTTATTCCTGAACGGCCGTAATGCCCTCCGCGCAAAGGCGCCAGCCTCGTTGAGCCTCACCGCAGCAGCAACTGCCACGCTGGCACTATATGGGAGCGAGTACTTTTATTTCAGCCGGAACGATCCTATTGAGGAGGTTACGCCGTACAGGCCATCGCCATATGCACGGCCATGATCCGGTGGCATTGGAGTCGGCAGAGGCTCCTCTTGCTTTTGTGTTGTCATGGATGACGGAAACTTGTCTCCTGACTGGGTTCCGTTCCGTACCAAAATATGGTCTACTCTATTTCATCGTTTGTAAAAAATACATTTCAGAGAGGGGGAGAAGTGAGCAAAGCGACACGACAACCACACCTGCATACAGTTAGCAAGACACATAGCATAAGGACACATTTCATGGTTTTTATCAGCATGGCGACAACATGAAGGCGATAAATAAAGACTAGAGAGAGAAAGGAAACGCCAACATATGATCCAGAGCAAGAAATGAGAGTTACGAATACAGAACAGGTTACCAGCTACCCCAGAGCCTGACTACACCCTGTGTGCTTGCCTCCGACCAGCCTTGCCGGCCCTGTTCCAGCCCGATTCCGCCAATGACATTCCCAGACCCACCGTCGCGGCGCAGGAGGCCCCCAAGCCAGCCACTCCCAGACGAGTCCGAGCGCCACGAATTGTCAAAGTATAGCCTGGCAAAAGGATCGTCCACCGAGGCTATTACAGACAAGCGAGAAAGAAACCGGCGTAACGATGGTTAGCGAACTCCGAAGTTACTACAATTAAAGATAACGTACACACCTGCCCGCGCCAGGAATATGCCGCGAGACCTGCAACGAGAGCCGAACCAGCGTACGCCGAGAGTACAAGGGGTAACGAACGAGCAAAAGTACGGAGCGCCGATGGCCGCGGTTCCTCTTCCGACGTATAGTCGGCACTAGCACTGCGCGAAAAGGGGATCCGGAGCCGGACAATACCGGCGGCAAGACTTCCAAGAGAACACGCTGCAGCGGCAACGCCTGCCAGTCGCGCAATATCCTCCAAGTCCGGGATCGCCAGGAATGAGACCGAGGCGCCCAACATCAATGCAGACTTTGCGCACAATCAGCTCGAGAGTTCACATGCAATCACTAATTTATCTTACCATCAAATTAGTGCTTGCATCGGCAACCATTAAGCGCTGCCGGTCTTCAACCTTCTCGTCCGGTTGTTCCACATACAAGTATGGGATACCCAAACCAAGCAGACCCGCCAGCGTACGGAGTGGCACGCCGATAAACGGATTAGCAGCCGCCCGACGACGGCGAGCGCGCTCCGATGGGCTCATCACCTGCAAGTTGACTGCGTCGGCAACTGCATGCAGCTTAGCCAGTCGCCACTCCGCTAAAATGGGGTCTCAATAAAACGCCTATCGCAGTGGCAACAATTAGCTCACCTGTGCGGACATGGACCCGAGCGACCGTGCGAGTTTTGAGTACGGCATTTGAATGAGAATAGTCTGCGGATAGGGACTTGAGGAATTCGAGAACTTCGTGGGATTCCTCAGGGGTGAAGGGTGGCTTGACGTGAATGTACTCCTTTTCGCCGCTGGGTTTCTTCTCAGCAAGTAGCCGGTCTAGATAAGGATAAGACAGAAGTCAGCGAGGTGAGGACACAATGACTACAGAGGCGAATAGACAATAGACGCTAAATGAAAAGTCGTGAGGCGAGTAGAAACGAAAGACGCTGAGGTGAAAATACCACAGACGCCATTATGCGAGTGTGGCGTCCGCCACGGTGCAAAACAACGCCGCCACACGACATGCAGCCACCACGCAAAACGCAGGAGCCACCGAAAAGTAGACGCCACGCCGCATGCATGCGCAAGCACAGGCGCCGTACAAACCACAGACGCCACGCAAAACGCAACGAGGTCTCCACCGCGCCTATATGCGCGCCAAACCGCCACAAGCCACAAAATAGCAAAGCACCCACCAGTATAATGCCAAGTAAGAAGCTCAACAGCTTCCTGCACAGCGCGCGGGTTCACATCCGCATGCGCAGGGTGCGTCTCGACGTACGCCCAGCACCGCCTCTCCATCTCCAAATCTACACCCCCCGAAAGAAAAAAAATCAATATCAAATCTCGAGTAAGGATAACGAGCGAGGGATAGGGGGCTTACCAAGCTCTGCATCATCTCCGGTGACGAACTTATCCTCGGGGCCCTGACTCCCGACTCTCCTCCGCTTATGCGAGACATACGACCATACAAGCACACACGGGGATCCATACCCCAAATCAACAGACTCTCCACCCTCGCTGCCCTCCTCCCACCGCTCCGAACTCGTATCAAGCAGTCTCTCGCCTTCACCAGACGCGTGCACCCAGACTTCCCACCCGTTAGGAAGGTCGGTATCCCGCTCCCGGAGACACTTGTCCACAAACGCGTTGACACCCGCGTGTGTCGTGTTGTCGGACATGTCGAGGTCTGTGACGAGCGTGACGGGTTGAGGAGCCGAGGGGGTTGGGATGACGAGGACTTTGGCAACTTCGTTGGACGTTCCTGCGCGAGCGACTTCATTGTTATGGATACGTTCGTCATCCGCAAGGACACGGTGCGCATAGTAGACCTTTCCGCTAGGCAAAACCTGAGCAGTCCACTCGCGCGGATGCCTCTCCGGAGCAGGAAGACCATTCCCAAGAGACCCAAGGCGCGCTGCAAGACGCGACATGAGCGCCGACCGACGATCCATATGCGTAATCAAACGCGACAGCACATTCGTATACAGCTGCGCGCGATCGGTCTGGGGCTGCTGGACTTCTTGAGTTTGAGTTTGAGGAGTCTGGATTTGGATAGGAGGCTGGAGCTGAGTCTCCTCCGCCGTCTCGCTCTGCGCGAGGGCCGAACGCGGACGGCTCGGAACACCACTACCACTGCCGCTAGCGCCAGCATCACCTTCAGATTCGGGCAAAAGCATCCGCACGCTCCTAATCCAGCATATCAGTAAAAATATCTTAGTCACAATCTCGACTCGGGACTTACTTGGGCGTCCTGCCGGGACCCTCGTACCAATCTCTCAACTCAGTCCCCGCAAGCCTGCGCAGCTCGTTCTCCTCGCCCTCCCGCTCCCCACGCACGCTCGGGCTGATCAAATCGTGGACAGACACCTCAGTCTCAAGTACGGTATCAATCAACGGCAGCGGCCTAATACCCAAATTTAGTATCAACCCCATTAAAAATAACCAAACTGGGAAAACTCACTCTCCAAGCAAACGCTCCTGCACACCCGCACCATCGGGATCCGCATCCCCAAACACACCCATCGTACTCATCGACCTCTCAAAGTGCCTAGGGTTCAGCCTCTCCACGTTCCTCGGATGGAAGAACGACTCCGACATATGCGCCGGAGGCGGCGGCGGGGTCTGGTCTCCCGTATACGAGCCATACGACGAAGCCATACCGGGGCGGGGAGGAGTCTCAGTGCCTGAAAAGCGAGGTGGGGTATCGGTCCCGGCAATGCGCGACGGAGTATCTGTGCCCGAGAACCGCGAGTCTGGGCTTGGCCCGTCGGGAGTGGAAAACGTGCTATCGCGCCCGAGCATGTAGGCTTTACCGGTCTGTTGCGGTGGTGTCCGGGGCGGAATAGGGAGGGTGGATGGGCCTTCAACAAATACTCCCGAGGAGCCGAGGTCAGATGTGACATCCCTATACAGAATAGGTTAGTATATATGTAACGAGATAACAAAAGGCGAGAAGATGGAGATAACAGAAAGGAAGTAGAGAAGAAAGCCAGGATTGGAACAAAAGACGTACTGGGATGCCTGCCGACTGTGCGGGTCTTGCTCGCTTCCCGCGGGTTCGGGGGACGCCACAATCTCGCGGTCGTCGAGCAGGCGTGTGCCCAGGCCGTTGGCCTCGCCCTCAGCCAGAGGCGTGCGTCCTTCGGAGTTCGTGCGGCTACAGACAGGATTTCAACCCAATAAATATAAAATGAAATAATACGAGTTGAAAGTCAACGTACCGCTGTTGGAACTCCTTATCAAGCACATTTTGAACGAGGTCCTGCAGCCCAGCGTCGTCCTTTTCAATTTTAACGGGCGACTCGGTAGTGTTGATAGAGGCCACTTCAGCTTTGGCGGCCGATACATATTCAACTTTAACCGCAGGATCCTCGATTTTTGAGGTCGACTCCTCGAGTTCAACGGGAACCTCTTCGACCTTGACTCGCACACCCTCTTCCTTCGGGGCATCCACCCCCTTGCCCTTGGCCTCTGCAGCAATCTTTTTATCGGCACCCTCCTCCTCGGGCTCTTCCTCTTCCTGCGTCGGCTCAAGCATCGACCACCCCAAATCAGAGCCAATCGTGCTCGCGGCGCGACTAAGCCCGCTCCCATGCTCACGCACATGTCCACCCGAAGACTCGCGCGCATGTCCCACCAACGGCTCACGTGCTTCCGCCTCAGCCTCAGTCGGAGGCGCAGGCGTGGGTGCAGTAAATACGTCCGAAGCGGGCACATCAGGCACCGGAGGCGAAGTTTGGACGTTGGACATGGGAGCAGAGACAATGACGTCAGAGACCGGCGCGGGAGAAGCGACGTCGACAGCGGTGGGAGAGTCGACGAGGGTCGTGGGTGGCGCAGCTGGAGCGCTGATGGGTTCTTGCTTCACCGTGGCAAGGACTTCGCTGATCGCTGCTGGAGCTGGGGCCGGAACCGGAACCGGAGCTGGAGCCGCGGTTGGAGCGTTCTCCTGGGCACCAGCTGGTTGCGCCGGGGGAGAAGTAGCGGGGGTAAAGAAAGCGTCCCCAGCGGATGGGCTGGTAGGCAGCACTGGGCTGGCAGCGAGAGGATGGGAGAGCGTCCTTTGGCGGCTCGGGATCGGGACGGTGAGCATGCCCAAGTCGGCAGCGGCAGCGGCCGAGGCCATAACGAGAGAAGACGGGCCCGTGGGAGTAGACACGGTGCGCGTGCGCGTAGCGGGAGTAGGAGAAGATTCGGACCCGCTATGATAGCCATCGCGCTGCCTGGACTTGGATCTTTTGGACGAAGGCGACCGGGGGAAGCCGAGATGCGGTAGCGAGAAACGATGCGTGTTTGTCGGGGGCGCTAGATGGCCGTCCGAGCTCGAATGTGCAACAACAGCGGGTCGCGGAGAGACTGGAGGCTGGGGGCTAGTTGAGCGACTACCGAACCGGGAGGATGCGGAGCGGCGAAGGCTCGGAGCTGAACTCGACGTAGCAGAACCGGAATGCTGCGAATGGTGGTCGTCGCCTTCCGCGTGCTCGCCATCGTG
>JANWGL010000219.1:0-26184 GCA_025200755.1 Ceratobasidium sp. C01
AGTGTATGGGGGATAAATATGTGAAATTATCGTTGAGGGTCGCCCACAGGAACGAGCAACTTGAGCTACCCGAGCTCAAAGAGCTCGGAGGCTCAATAAAGAGCTCTAAAGAGCTCCAGTGAGCCAGATAGATCCTGGTGTCTCAATATTGAGCACCAGGTTTTCTCTGATGAAGCCCAGCTTGGATACTCAACACAAACTTTATGTGAACCGAATCGTTAACGTAGTCTTGAAAATCTATAGAAACCCCTTGTAGGGTCGTCGAATCATTTCTCACTCCGCCAATCTAGCACTGCCCAAGCCGGTGGACGTTTTGGCCAAAGACATTAACAGGCAACTTTGGGTTGGCGCTTGCTATGCGCAGCCACACACTGACCAGCACAGGATGTAAAGCAGAAGAGAACGGTTCCTGCCCATCACATAATATTCCCCCGTGCTGCAGAGCTCTGATGAGCAATCTCAGTCGCTCAACCAGACGAGAGGCCACATTTATGACTCCCTCAACTCACAGGCTGTCATTCTGACACCCCTTGTGAATCATCCTCCCTGTCTAACCGGTTACTAGCCCTAATCTCCTAAGGCCACAGTATTGTATCCAAACATCCCTGTTTTATTGCGTTGATCAAATGACACTACGGTTCGACCTGCTGCCCGAAGACGTCTTGCGCCTTATCTTTGTTTTCTCCGTGCCCTCCGTACTTAGATCTTGTCAACAGGTCAGTCAATTTCTCACTAAAACCCCCTTGACTAACGGACTCATATATATATATAGGCATGTCGCTTGTTGCAAGATATAATCAACTCGGATGTCTACCTACAGTACTTGCTTGAACTAGACGCATGTGGCTACATCGAACCTACCAATCCTCGACGGGACTTAACTTTCGCTCAAAAGCTCGAGGTGGTACGAAACCACAGATCGCGCTGGGATCATCCCGAACGAGTTGTTCCAGCCGTGTTCGATATTACTACAGGCAGTGACTCGTGGTACCAGTTTGTGCGCGGGGTATATGTTCGATCCGTCCGACCAGCACGTTCCACCAGCTCGTCGACTCGTGAAATGCATTTCCATCAGCTTCTGTCTCCTAACCGGGGGATCGAATATAAGCACTGGGTTATCCCGGACCTTGGTCTAGAGGACAAAGATTGGCTAATTGACCCTGACCAGGATCTATTGGTTGTGGTAGAGAGTGACCACGGGCAAACAGGAACTTATAAGATTCATCTGAGGACCATGTCAACTAACGAGATGCATCCAAAGGTATCTGTTGGCTGTTCGATACTGGATTACCAACATGCAACGGCAGACCATCCTCCTATAAAATTCTTCGCTGAGATATCTGGTCGCCTACTCGCTGTTTCATTTTCTTCCGGAAAGAGACACCTCGGGTCGTGTCTTGTTATATGGGACTGGACTACTGGAACGGAGCTTTCGGTGAGTGTTTGTATGTGCGATCCGACGTATCATTGAATTAAACGTACACAGAGAGTACAAAGTGTCGGTAGTGATTCAGCTCGTTTCACACTAATATCCGAGGACTTATTCATCGTACCTCGCTTTTCGGAGTCCTATAAGAAACAGCGACACGTTCCAGGAGACTGTTATGGATTTCTGGACGTATACCGATTCGATCCTCAAGGTGCTGCACCCCCAGTAACACCACGTATTGCATCATTTGCATTGCCACCTCTTGATGACCAGAACGTCGAAACATCCATTCGTATATGGTGCACTCCCCCGTGTGGGACGTCGTTCTCTCGGAGTAGCTCAACTTCATTACCTCAAGTATTCGATTTATCTCCCAGCAATCGACTGTTGCGCTTGGACATGAATACTAATACGATCTCTGGAACCGGGTCTCCTAAATCTGCTGGTGCTCTTCATATCCCTCTTTCCATTCTTCTCGACTTAATTTCGAGGCATAATCATCAAAAGCTTGGTCAGACCGACTTGGTCGTCGTACCATGGACGGACTGGGGTGGAAGTACCTCCTGGGTTGATAATAGTGGTACTGACCATAACAGTTTTTTCGTATTCGGGCAACGCATAACCGAGTTTGCGCGAAGTCAAGCAGATACTCGACGGAGGGACGCCGTCATTCTTGATTTCGACCAGCACCGCCTGAGGTCTCGTGGTACGCTCGAAGTACCCGCTGGAGGACTGGTTCGTAGCGCTGGTGGCAAAGCTTTGGACGGCGATATTGCCAAACAGGTCGGAGAGGAAGCATTCTGCGGGGGGACCACTCGGGCGAGCAGGAAATACGTAGAAACGACCCTACGTCTTAGCGAGGCTATAGATTCGTCTAGCAAAGTGGTAATTGACGATGAGCATGGTAAGCCCATGATTCTGCGCATCGGCTAACATTACACTAACTGACATTGTGCGTTGATAATATTCAGTGGTTGTAATAAAGGTTCGCAACATCGTCTATTCTTAAGCAAAACAACAAAAACTAACGCAGTTTCTATCGCTCAGGGTCATTCTGCCGTGGTCTACACATTTTAGATTGTCCTCTGTGGCGTTGAATGAGCCGGTGTTAAGCCTGTCTCGCTGTTTCTGGTTTCTTGTTAAATGAAATTGCACAAGCTATATGCGAATAATCCAGGACATACGACGTGGAGGTTCATCGGGCGTAACATTCTAAACACGAATGGAGCATTTCCAGGCCGCTTCGGTGTCCAGCTAAGCTTTCTTCTAATCTTTATGTGTTTGCAGTCAAAAAGGAAACTCATGATTGGCACAATCACGAACGCGAAGCCCCACTGATATCCTACCAACCAACGATACGTTCCCAACCACTCAATACAATAAATCTGAGCACAAAACACAATTGCTGACCAGTCAAGATACTTTAGTATTTGTATACAAGTCAGGAGGAGCGTTCTGTCTCAGGTGCAGTGTGACTGGCGGCGTTTATCCGTCGCAGAGAAATGACCCAAATCATACGTATATCAAACTCGTATCTCCCACAACCGGTTTTTGGTATACCTTTGCATCAGTTTGTAACTGGCCTATGAGCAATACCCTCCGCTCAACCGGGTCGTCGGGAGCTGTTACCATATATATTTTAGTATCAGCCATTGTTGACGCGCATATATCCCCCCAAATCGTCCCTCTACCCACCCTGAATAGCGTGAGTTCATAAGCGCCACACCGAAGTCTACATATAATAATCACTTGTCAGCCGGCAGAACCACCCTCACGGCCTTCCTCCAGGTCTATTTTTGTAGGCGCAACGATTCGAGGACACCGAGGAGCCTCACAACTCCCGGGGAAAGAAAACAACAACAAAACTTGATTGGTTGAGGAGGTTAGCTAGCGCCGTGCATCGGCCACTCGGTGTCTGGACTGTGCAGGCCACGGCGAGTTCGAGCCGAATTTGTCAGAGAACCAGGGATGTTTGCGTGACGAGGGTACGTTGCTCCCTGCCAGTAAAAAGCCAAAATTAGACCGAGACCTGAAATAGATCTCGCTGTGGTTGTCTGAATTCTCCTTCTTCTTGCGTGCAGCTTGGACTGAGTACAGCTTACAAAATCACGTACTTCTATTCACAGCGCATACAGCATAGGGTCTCACCCATTATATACTTTTCACATATCTAGGAGTAGTCTGTAATTAGAACACGCAGATCCATCAACTCACTAACGGATACCTGTGACATGGTGTGTGAAGAAGTCCTGCGGCACGGTCGCCGGCAGGCTATCTCTCGGAGCCGAAATTCTCACCATTCTCAGCCGCGTATTAGGAGTTCTCTAACGCATGCACCTGCGTCCATTTTTACAATAACTTATATTTTGAGCGTGAATCGTACGTGACCATGCGAGCAGCCTAATTTTTCCTAGCACGCAGTAACTTAGTTGCGGAATTAGTACATCGAACCATGTGTGTGCGTTGAAAGAAGAGAGAAGTCTCTTACGCGTGCTTCAACTCGTCTTGTTCTTGCTTCTTGGGGAGTAATCGAGCAGATAACATAATATCTTCCGATCCTCGGTGGACATTAAGCGAAGAGAGCGCATATAATTGCTCCGCTGATTCGCAAAGTCTGTTTCAGCTCTCTCACATAGGGGTTCCTAGATCACGTGACCATCCCCCCCGAACGTACTTGAGCCCATGGGTCATACAGATTCTAGAGCACGGTCTACGTCTAGACCGAGGCGTTATACCCCCCCCCCCCGAGGACCTCTTCTCCTTCCCCGCGCAATCTATACATACCCACTCGCGCCGAAGAAGAGCTCAAGATAGTCTGGGCGCTGCCACGTTGGCACGAAGCCGCGTGCAGCGTCAGTCGAAGCGTTCTTTGCGTTTACTATCGACTTCGAATGGAGATCTTCGGTTTATCCTAGCGAAGATCTTCAGTCACGCGAACGATAAGTGATAACTGCGGACGTCCAGCGCATGATGGCCAGGCCAAATGAAACAAAGATAACCAAATGATATTAATTATAACAATTAAATTCTTACGAGATGCCTCGTTCCTACATCTGACACGCAAGTCGGAGACGGACCTTGGATAGCCTCGGCACCCGCGCGCCACCTGTCCACCCAGCCCCAAGCGAGACGCGCGTAACGAACGTCTAACCGACAACTCTCTCGTCATTCCAACACCACTCTGACAACCCCAACACACATTCCATCCACCCCTCCACCTTTTCCCCACTCATTCCGCAGAACACTTCACCTCGACTAATCACGACTTGACCCGACCTCGACAGGCGTGACCAATCCTGTGACGCGACCCTAACGACGCCAGTCGGCCCGATTGGATTACCGCGCCACTCCCGCACCCATTGAGTTGTCGTCCGACCGAATAAGCGTCGGTGATCATCCCTCAAACCGTCCAGTCATGTTGATCGGCGGCGGTGGGAGATAGGCGTGGATGCAGAGGCGATGCAGAAATATAATTGCGGTATGAATACAATGGAAAACGCGCTGTTGCGACGAAAATAGACATAGGAACCGGGCCAGCAGAGCAAGTTCGAACATAGGAAAAACAACGAAGAGGGGTTGGGTGTATGGTGCGGAGGGATATTACGGCCAGCGTGTGTGGGGTGAGCTGGTGTCTAGGCGGGGCGGGGCGGGACGGACCAAGCCGGGCGAGATGAACGGGACGCTGGCTCTATATGGGAAGGGATGGGTGATGTGTGATCGCTATCGCACGTAGCGCGGAGGTGACTCGACCGAGGTTAGCGAGTGCGTTGGCGTTGATATGGGGAGTGGAGGGACGAGCACGGCGGGAGGGGGGTGTGAGACCGAGTGTGCGCGGGAGGGCGGGTGGTCGTGGTCGTTTAGAGAGGGCTGGACTTGCTTGGCTGTGGCTAATCAACGCCTAATTCGACCATAGTAATAATGTACTCACCAGTGGCAAGAGGCTCGTCCTGTTCATATACAGACTCTTCATCGCCATCGTCGTTTCTGCTTCGGGTCGCTACCCAGACTGCGCAAACTCATCAGAAAGAATCGCAAAAAATTGGAATAAACGGGCGTACCACACCCGCACAGAAAGAGGACGCCGACGATAACAAGCGGAATGATGACCGAGGCATACTTCATTTCCCAGCGTCCGCGGGGGACACATGCAGAGGACTCAAGGGGGATACGGCGCCATCATCCTGCCCTTCCGCCCGCTAAAGACACACCCAGCACATATATAAATAGACTCCCCCGACCCCTGACACCCCAAATAGACCGTCACACGCTATTTATAATTAATTCTGAGAATAATATAGAAATAGAACGAGTGTGGTCACAGTTGTGTAATAATGTAATGCCAGATGTAAATGCCGAATTGTAATCCCACCAAACCGTGTCTATAGCAGCGCACTGCCCGACTTGCCCTCTGCGACGAGTCGGCCCCAGTCCGCCCGCCATCCGTCCATCTCCTCCCGCACCTTTCGATCCCCCAACAGCCGCTCCATCCAATGCAGCATCGCGTCCTCGTCCTCGATCACAAACGTCGATGACAACAGCGACAGAATCGTTTCGAAGTTGGCCTGCGCTGCCGAGATGTGGTCTGGAAATAGTTCGGATAACGACCGGCGCGGGACGACGTAAATAGATACAATGAACGTGTAAATAGGCGCCAATGAATAAACTGCCGTGGGCACGCACCTTTCAGAACCCACAGGATCGCCACGGCCGTTACGACCAGCACGTCTCGACCCTCTAATAGGAACGCGTCCCAGAGCCTGAGCTGTGTTTGGAACGGCACCGTGTTCGCGAAGAGCGTGATGTACCATTTGGTCACAAACGAAGTCGAGGAGATCATATTTTTGGACTGTGTGACCAGTCGGCAGTTAGTCCGGTGAGATACAGGGTGAGATGAGGACGGAAGGGTGGCGGGGGTGGGTTGGACGTGGCGACGTCATTCCAGCTGCGCACTATCACCACGCCAAAATTGATAAGACCAAGATCGAGAACTCACCAATGCTTGGTACACCCCCGGCATTGTTCGCTCTACCAGCCGCTCCTGCACGTAGATGCTCTCCAACAATCCAGGGAACCCGGGCTGGAAGATCGTGTGCATCGCGTACTCGTCGTGCAACCGAACCAGAACGGCATAGGTGCGCTGTTGGAGAGTGGAATGAATGGGAAGAAAGGAAGAAACTCATTAGAACACGCGATAATTAAGGTGGTAACCCACATACCTCGGGCTCGAAGTAGTTTAGGAGCGTAGAGGCGATAGGACCCATTCCCTGGACGTATCCGCACGAGGGACACAGTAACGAGAACGCGTGCAGCACGTGGAATAATGATCGTTGACTACAAATATTAACCATTAGCTCAATCGAGTAAAGCGAGAACTATAAAAGGCTTACCCCTGTCCATATCGCGTATGAAACATCACATGCCCACTAATCGTCCTCGGCACGTCCAAGTCAATCTGAACATCATGCTCGCTCGGTTGATCCAATAAATCCTACACCAATAAACCCATCAGCATCCTCCTAACCACACCCACGCCACACTCCCCCCACCTCCATTCCCCAAAAGAAAAAGCAAACAAAACTAACCCGATACCGCCTCCCCAACTCCCCAAGCCCAACCCGCTCCGTCCGTCTCTCACTCGGCCGCACCATCCGTTCCTCCGCAAGCGTCCCCCACGCAGCGCTCCTCCACCGATCCGGAATCCCTTTAAACACCCTCTCCGTCCTCTTCTTCACTTTTCGTGGATCCCAGGACCATCCTCCGCTCCCGCTTCCTCCGCCCATCCCGCGTCCGCCAGAGCCGGGGTTTGTAGACGGAACGAGCATGCGTTCCCATTTTGAGATGCGGTAGGTTTCGCGTGGGTCTGTTGAGGGTGATGGGATGTGGTGGATTGAAGGGAGGGAAGGGATGGCGTTGGGCGGTGTGGGTATTGGAGGTTGTTTAGATGTGGAAGGTATTTGGCGGAAGGGGAGCGCCGGGAGCAGCGCTAGTCGATCCTCGTGTTTCGGAGTAGGGGAATTAAAGAATCCATATCTGCTCATCCAAACATAATCAACCACCGCACAAATTAATCGAAAAAAACATTATGAGCATGACGTACCGATCCGTACTCCTCAAGCGCGCTTCTTCCTCCCTACTCACATCCGCGCCTTTTCCTCCAGCCCCTTTACTCGCCTCCAAAAGCGCAACACTGCCCGCACTCATAATCCTCGTCCGCGTCCGCTCGACACCTTCCATCCAACCATCTCCATACACCCCCTCGGCTTCCAACCTCGCATACGTAGCGCGCACCCGGAACGCGTCCGCGTCCTCCGTCGACCCGCGCGTTGTGTATTCCGTATGTGAAGTCTGCGTCGTATGTGTTGTATGAGACGTGAGCATCGAGTGTTTTGAGGATGTTCGGCGCTCGCGGTCGCCTATGGGAGTTAGGAGGTCGGCGCTTGGGATTGAATGTTGGGAAACTCCACTGCCTGGACCTGCGCCACCGTTGCCTTGAGGAATGACAATGCTTATTTGTTCGGTTTGGGACATGGATGGTGGAGACATCGCAATCCGAGGACTGGGTGTCCGACTCGGGGGAAGCGGTTTGAGTGCTGCGCGGCTGGGAGTACTGAGCTGCCCATTCGTCCCTAGGCTATCTGTAATATGTTGAAGCGACGATCGACGTGCCGGATATGTGCTCTCTTGATGCGAGGTTGAAGGAGCGTGAGAGTTCGAGTTGGACGCTGGTTGAGTGAACGATTGACGGCTGTTGGGTAGACCGTCGTACGCTAGGGAAGATCGTCCGTCCTGCGTGTACGATCTCCTCGATCCTCCTTCTCGTTGTCCTCCATACGACACCGGTGGACCTGCGTTGCTCTTCGAGCCCGAACCAGACCCAGACGCCATCTCGCCCGACCGACCCGATCCCCGTCGATACGTAGCCTCATACGCATCTCCTCCACTCATCTCCGATAACGGCCTCGACCCCGCTCGCGAGCGGTACTCCACATCCACAGACGGCCTACTCGCTATCGACACCGGTCGGCTCGACGTTTGAGTATACCGCAGTCGGGGATCAAGCGCCGGTACGGGCGGCGTGTTCATCGTCACTGGAGACCCCGGATCTTCGTACATCGAAAAGATCCCTGCCGCAGTCGTCTCGCTTGAGCTTCGGGCGCTCGCTGCGTCCGATGTTGTGTGTGTGCTGAAGGATGAAGGAGGCAGGCCGGATGGGGGGCGGGAACGCCGATGTTGGTGGGGTGCGGAAACAGGTTGGTGCATCGTCTGGAGCGACATTGTTGGGTAGGGGTGGGTATCTCAGGTAGGGTATCGAGCCCGCGAGGCTACGTGTCTATCGCATTAGCTGTCCTCTACTCCGGATCAAGCAGCGTTGCAGCACAGGAATACAACTCACCCGTGTGTCCAGTCGGTCCTTGCCGCAGTTGATGTTCGCCAAAAAAAAAATTCAAAGACGAGTCGACAACGAAGACGACGAACAGAAGATGACTGGCGCAGCGCAAAAATCTAAAGAAAAAAAGAAGAGGAGTTTTGCTCACTGCCGGCACTCGTGGTGGTTCATTGCGACTTTGCTGTCAATCCCGGCGGTTGCTCACTTGCCATTTTCGAATTCAAATACGAGGCACAATCGAAGCATCGGGTTATTACGCCTCCTGTCTGTCATAAACATACGCGTTTGTTGGCTTGGAATATTCTTACGAATTTTGACTGAATTGTTCGACAGCGTTGTCGATGACCCCATGACGGGCGAAGTCAATTCATGAACATCGACGCTCTGCGCCCGCTGACCCACCTCGTCCCGGGATCCCTCCCGTGTGCGTCCCACTCCCAACAATAGAACTAATGCACTTGGCCGGCACGCGCCCCCGTCTACAGCACTTATAGCCATGTCCTAGATCACATCGACGTCCACATACGCGCATGGCAGAGTTTCTTCCGAGAGATATAACCGCCGGATAAGTTAACTTCTCGAACTAAGACATAAGGTGTTTACCGAGAGCGACAGGTACTTAGGCCGATTTCAGATTATCCATTGTTAATTTATTGCATGCAGGCGAAAATGAAGTGTGAAGTCTAAATATCTCTAGAAGTGTTGACGAGGTGTGTCAGGAAACATTCGTCGATCCTCGAAGCTTCATAACCCGACATCGTGATTATGAATTGTGATACGGTTCATGAAGCTAATGAAGCAACGGGTTCAGCCCATTGTAATGCCCCACGCAGTCTATAAAATGCATATTGTTTCAAATCATGTTTCCTACCAGTCGGTGTGTTAAATAAGGCTTACCACTCGCATCGCTGGGGCTCCAGCCGTTGCGTGGTGTAGTCCCCCGGGATACCTTCCCGGTCTTTCGCTCTCATTCCTGGCATGTCGGGGGTTTTCTGTATCAGCGTCGGAGAAACGATGATCGGTCGTCTGTTGGTTAAAGATCACGGTTTGGATATATCAACTCGCGTACATCTAACCCGGTTGTCCCATATGCTCTTACCATTGTTACCGGTGCGTACCTTCCTGACTCTTGTTTGAATCTTTCGAGCTCTCTCTTTAGTTCTTCGTTCTCTTTCTTAAGCAGTTGGGCTTGGGCATAATCGTTAGTGATTTTATCGCGGCCGGCGGCCTATTAATAGTGAGTTAATTTCAAGTGCCATGACATATACTATAAGATGTGCACCTCTATGGCTCTGGTGAGTACCACTCGAAAACGTTCTATCTCGTTCTGAGTTTTGTATAGAATATCGCCAACCTCAGCTTTGTCGAGGTTTTGCCGAAAACTCCCGTATTTTCCGCGCGAGTTCTCCGCTGCGACTTGCGTGTGATAGGCACTAGGAACTAGCCGCCGCATTGACTCCCATACACAACTGGCAAACCAATAGCATTGGGCACTCCTGAGGTTGTACATATAGCGGGAGCTCGAGGTTTCGAAGGCTAGAATCACAAGGTCGCACAGTAGTAGTGATTTCGACGGAGTTAGAGAGAACACGAGCCGTTCCAGCTCGTCATAGGGACCGAGGCGACATTGCTTGATCAAAAGTTCTTTGTCACCGTAGCAGGAGACTCGCAGTCGATCACGGGCAGGAGTACCAGACGAGAAACTAGTAGAAATCGCGGCAAGAGTTTTAGACAAAGAGGACTGTATTGTACGATCCAAAACCAAGAAATTTGATAGCTTGGGGATCTTTTCGTCGCGGACTTCGAGGAGTAGAAACTCGTGTTTGGGATTGTCCACCTGTTTGCAGTAACGCGCCGAAGCGATGAGGATATGCTCGAGATGGTCTTCTTCTCTGTATGCACGTAGGAACATGGTCTTGAGTTGGATAAGGCTGTACTGGATTGGAGCCTCGACTACGCGTTTACTCTGTGCAATGGATCCAAGTGGTTTTGGAAAGATATCGTGGTTCCGTGGTTGATTATAGGTTTCTGGGTCGAGGCTTTCACTAAATACTTTTTGTCCTTGAATGGCCCCTCGTAGGGTACTGAGGATCGTGGGCATGTGAGATCAATGTGTGCTAGGCGATGTGGGGTGGTGGGTAGGATTGAGATTAGCGTCGCTGAGGAGGTCAAGTTGTGATTTATATTAGGTGTTTAGTAGGATGATGAACATACCGGCAAATTTCGCCACTGTGAAAGTTCGGTTTGGGCCTCAAAATATACGGGCGGTTCGGTAAGAAAGGAGAGGGTTCTGGCAACTGGACGAGAAGTGGTTATTTGAACCGCGTGTCAAAGCAGCGCCCACCAGGAGGCATAGGACCGATTAGGCGTGCGCATGTCTTCCGCACACCTTTCGCGTGGAGAAAAGGATAGATATCCACAAATTCAATGTTGCCATAAATCTACAGCCAGATTTACACTTTCGCCCGGGCCAACCGTATTTTCTCGGTTTCTCCAAGCCAACGCAAATCCCCAAAAAACTGAGCCGCGTTGTTTTGTAGAGATTTTCCTTGTACCTATTGGAGGCGGACGAGCGTCATCAACAAGATGGAGTTTTCTTCCAGTTGTTTCGAAATCCTTGCACGTATTTATGTAAAATGGTTGGGGCGGTCTGTGCATCGAATTACAAAATCTGAAGGTTGTATTCTAGTTAAACGCAACTCCTGACAAGGGTATCAAAACCGCAAGTCACAGAGACCACAATTTAGAAGAATAAATGATTATATCACACAATAGGGTTGAAATACCGTATCGCAGACTATCATGGTCGGGGTAGACAATGTACGAGGGCGCACGTAGAGTGTGGCAAACGGGCGTTCCCGCGAGCAGATGCGCAAACTGCCGTGCAGAGAAGCGGTGGATCTCGGAACCGGTGGTGAAACTCGGCACGTATGGATTGCGCGAAGTCGCACGGGCGAAGGTCTACGTTCGCATCATTTCGTGTCAAGCACGAGCCGATGTGAGCAGGTAACGCGCAAGGCTGGATGCTACGTGAGGGGTGCAAGGAGACGGCCTGGATATTAGGTGGTAATCTATAGGGGAAGAGAGCGTAGGTCTTACGAGGGCGCTGTCAGTTACGAGGGTAAGGTTCATGCTTGGGCAGCGTTCGGTTCGAGCGCATCGATGGAGGCGTGCAACGTGATACGTTGAGTTGGCATAGTGTGAGGCGCGAGGAGGGAATAAACTAGTTAATAAGCAGCGGAACGCGATTAGGGACGTGGGTCTCACGAGGACGGTATGCGGTTGCGCCGGCCAACTCGTCCGCATCCAAGTCGGGATCATGACGGTTGAGAGGGCATGCAACGCGGGGGCCGGTCATGGCGAGAGGCAGGCACAGGAGCCCGTGAAGCGTTCAAGGCTCGCCATGAGACGCAATTAGCGACAGGCGTGTGGTAAGGGTCAACTCGGTGGGTGGTGGGTGTTTATTGCGCGGCTGAATATGTAGGAGAGAGCGTAAGTTAAGGCGGATGCGTCGCCGCAGGTCTCTTGGTGCGCGTAAGACTGGGCAAGAGGGGACAGTTGTGGTCACATGAAATGGTTGGGACAAGGCTGTGCTGTTGATTATCGTCATTGGTCCCTGAGTTAGCGTAAGCGCCTAGCTTACCACACCCCACAGGACCTGGTGCTCGCGTCTTGCCACTGTCTTGCCGCCTGCCAACCAGTTCATTCTCCGATCACGCCCCACGACGCGAGGACTCTCGCACTTTGCGCCTGTGTTGACCTGCGCCCCGCGTACATAGACGATGTGAACCTGCCACACATCACCCTCGTGCGTCTTGCCTCGCGCGTTGCCACTCAATAGCTGGGCCATCCCTCCATAGCGTTCGCTCAATTCCTAACCCCATAACACCCGAAACAGATCAAGCGTGAAGAGTATTGTTATTCCGAGCTGCGTAACGTATTTGTTTGAATGAAGAGATGTTCTTAATTGTTCTAAGTTTGTCCACTTAATCACAATATCTAACTTGTGATATTAGAGCGTTTGGCCGAAGTGACATTGTCACTATGTCACGATTTTTGATATCACCTAGTTCGGTCATTTCTCATCGTAAGGGGTGGAAACTTTGGTGGGTTGTTTATGAGGATGTATTCGATGAGATCCACAAAGATCAGCCAGTTTGGCGGAGCTAAAGCCGAGAAATCGTCAACGCAAGATTTTAGGAATAGTGGCCATGCCACTGTGCCCAAATACCCTATTGTGTGATCATATATGGCATTGAGTACAACATAAGAAACAATTCGGCAGAAGTTGTCACACGTCGGGACCGGTCCTTATTTTCGTGCACCCACTTTCATAAGGTCAGATAGACGTATCACTGAATCAGAATTTACGAAGCTGAGCAAGAGTTCGAGTGTATCATGAACGGTCACATCCCATGCAATGGTTTAATTCTCGGTGGCCGGATCCTCTGAGATCGAGGCTGAACGTTTAGTCTCTTGAGCTGTATTACGCTCTGTTGGGCTTACAATTCTTCAAAAAGCCTGTAAATATAGCTAGCGCTACATTGGAGTACGACCATGTTGCGTTACTGTAATCGAACCCCCCCCCCCCGCCTACTTCCGGTTTAAGTAGAGATGATCAGCATAATGATTAATTCCTATACACTGGATTGGGCAAATATATCAAGACACTACGGGCTACTCTAATTCACTTTCGATATACACTGCAGGCATGTTCGCCTACGAACTTGGGACAGCTATGGCATCCGCGCCGTGACCTCCATCGCCTAACCAAGCCCCGAAGCGCGCCTACAGGATACACGGATTCGTCACTTATCGGCACACCTCGAAGTGACAGGGCTTACCCTTAGCATAATTGCAAGTTATGCACCAGCGCCCCTAAGCATCGCAATCTCTCTCTCCAGCTCGAAATTTTCTCTCTTATAGTACAGACCGGCTTTCAGGTCGGCATGAAACGCAGTGCGTGTAGAGGCCTTCAAGTTGAAATAGATCAGCCCTGCTCACTGAGTCGAAAGCATTATGAACCCACCTCTCCTCCTTCAGCGATCTTGGTCCACGACTTCCTGATATCTATTATGGCATTTTCTAGTATCTTCCTGACCGTTGGATCATCGACGTGGGGCCGAAGGAAGTTCCCGAAAAACCCGCGATTTCGACTCGTCGCAATGGTCGCGCGGCAAGAATCCGGTTGCAGCCTCAGTATACACTCCCAGACGTATCTCGCAAAACAAAAATCTTGCGCACTTCTATAGTCGCCCTCGTATTGATACTCCGAGGTTTTGAGAGCGATGATCACCAGCTCACATAATAATAGTGATGTGGATAAGGGAGATAAGGGAAGCGAGAGACGCTCGAGAACCATGTAGGGTCTCAGACCGCACTGTTTGAGAAGAAGGTCCTTCATTCCGTAGCAAGAGACTCGTAACCGATCCTGCGCCCGGTTATCGGAGGATACGCTTGGAGGCCTCGTTGAGCGAGGTTCTGGGGTCGAAGTTGGGATGACCCAATCCAGAACAAGGAAGTTTGATATTTGCGAAATTTGGTGGTCCCGAACCTCAAGGAGAAGGAACTTGCGTTTGGCGTGAAACTGGCTGCAGAACTTCATCGAGGAGATGTATATACTCTCGAAGTGATCCTCTTCTCTGTAGGATTGTTCGAACATAGTTTTAAGCTGAACAAGAGAGTGCTGGTAAGGATATTGTAATGCCCGTGTATTTTGCGCGCGCGTGCCGGGTGCTGCTGGGAAAATATCGAAATTTCGTGGTATGTCATAAACCTCGTGATCGAAGCGGCTCTTTGGGCCCGTGCTGCCAAAACTCGTTCGTAAAAGCTCGAGTACTCGAATAATATGGCACCTCTGGTTTGAGGGTACTTTATCCATAGCCTCCAGCACAAGTAAAATTCAATCAAGTTAACGATGGTTGTATCGCTAAAAGGCATAAGATTAAGGAGGCGTCAACCTAGTGCAACGTAGTAAGCGCCTTAAACAATAGTGGACGTACAGCGAATTCTATGTTCTTGGGGTCGCTTGGTCTGGTACTCTAGTACACAATGCTAGCCTGGAGTTACGACGAGGAGGGGGGTTGGAATACGTGGCCATCGCAATCAAGGACTACTAGGTAGCGCCTTTGCTACGCACGAGGCCTGGGCAAGGTGTGTGCATGTTTAAAGCGCTGCAATCGTGAGGAAATAAGGACGACACTGATCAGAAGTGTAATGATGTGTACAAAACGCTCGTGAAGTCGAGATGGGGTATGCTGCAAGTGCACTAAGATCACGTCCTGCCCGAGCCGGCGTGTAGGGTGGCAGGTGGGGCATGTGTAACACATCGCACGAGGGTAAAAGTAGCAGCTGAAAGCGTGCCAGCATTGCGTCCTTCACATTTCATTATTGAATTGATCTGTAACATTCGTATGTCTTGTTGTTTGAACCCCACTTGAAAAAGCTTTTGTTTTATTTTATTTCATCGAAGTCTCTTCCTTTCGCATGCCCACCTGGAGGTGCGAGGGCGAGGTTTTTGAGAACAATTTAACTCATGCCTAATATGAGTCCCCGTTCCCTCGGTATGACAAGTCACGTCTCAATCTCAATCGACATACGCGTCTACGCACATCTTTAACACTGAATGATAATATGGAAATACACTCAGTACAATCTTCGACGATCGTGCATGTAGGCGCTCACGAACTACACCAGGTCTCAAACTGACATGAGTGGATTTTAGTGGCCTCAGATACCGCACTCAGTGGGCTCACATGGATGCTCCTGCGTGCTTCCACCACCTCAGCTAGCCATTGATCTTATCATTATATGCATATATGTACATCGCTTCCGGAGATGCTGCTGCCCTCAATATCATATCATGCTAGCATGCTAGGGTATATGTGTGTTCATAAAGGAAATAATGTACGAGCGGTTAAATGGAGAAGTAGGAATCGACGAAAATAAATACAAGACAAAAGCGGGCTTGCGGGGATTGTGAGGGGCATGGTATGTATATCAACAAAGATGGGGCGGGGATACAATGCTAAAAATTCGGCATGTGAAGTTGGTTGTAGGTATCTAGGAACGTAGGTGAGAGTATGGGAAGACCCCACAACTTGTGTGAGCGGAAGAACGTGACGCTGAGAGCAGGAATCAGCGTGAGATCGAGACCGACGGTATAGGACATATGTTGCCCATGAGGTCAAGGGAAGGTATATGAGGACGGGCATGAGCGCAAGATAGTTTAGGAGTGGGCGGAAGGTCATAGGGACTGGCAAGTGAGGCTAAAGGAAGGCAGAAATCGGAGATTCGGGATGCGCACACGAGATAAGAAAATGAGGTGGGAGGGGAAATGTGGCGTGGGGGAGGGCGCGTTAGGGTATATTTGGGCATACGGGTCGAATGTGGACATGCGAGAGTGTAATTGTCTGGTGAGCAAGCGGGACACCTCCGATCAGTAGGTTGACATCCTGTATGTAGTTTGTTAATCCCCTAAACGCAGAGCTTGCGAGATCAGCACGCATGTAACTCAAACGGGCATCAGACTGGTGCTACCAGAAATTCCATGTGCGTGAGTGCTTGTGGGTGCCCACGAATCTCTACCATGTGTTCATGTGTAATTTCATGATCGAGATTGTTGCTTGACCACCACTCAAGCTGTTATGCAATAAACCTAAAATATCGCCAATACGTATCATAGTTCACAAGGTGGGATATTATAGTACTCGTGCCAGAGTTGAGAGGATTCGCTGTGTAACATTCTATGGTCATTATTGCCCAAGGGGGAGACGGGTGTTCAGTCAGAGCCTCTATTCAGCAAAAGACCCTATCCCGCGAGCGCCTCGTGCGCATCATCACACCTCTGATCAATATATCCTTTATCTCCTCACGATTGCAGCGTTGCAAACATGCACACACCTTGCCCAGGCCTCGTGCGTAGCAAAGGCGCTACCTAGTAGTCCTTGATTGCGATGGCCACGTATTCCAACCCCCCTCCTCGTCGTAACTCTAGGCTAGCATTGTGTACTAGAGTACCAGACCAAGCGACCCCAAGAACATAGAATTCACTGTACGTCCACTATTGTTTAAGGCGCTTACTACGTTGCACTGGGTTGACGCCTCTTGTATATTATACCCGTTAGCGGCATCACCACCATCGCCACTTTGATTTTATCCCCTCTCGCGAAACACCATGAATCTACTATCTACGGAAAAAAAAGGCCGCTTCGCTTTAGCACTGGCGACTTTGCGAAAGAATACCCGCGACCCGAACTTAATTGAAGAAGAAGTTGACCCAGAGATATACAACATACCACGCAACCTCGATATATTTCCAAGTGGACTTGGGTCAGACACGCGAGCCCGACCGGCGTTGAACCAGCCACTTGAGTATACCCTCTCTCAGCTCAACTCAATGTTTGAACGATCAACCAGAGCGGAGGACCACCTCGAGAGCATATACATATCTTCGGCGGAGTACTGCAAGCAGTTAGACGATTCCATGCACGAATTCATTCTACTTGAAGTCCGGGACGAACAAATTCCAAAGATATTGAACTTTGCCGTCCTTGACCGAACCGTCCACGCATCGACATCCAGGGCCCTAGTAGTGTCTACGAGCGTATCATCCGCTAGCCCCACCCAAGATCGATTCCGTGTGTCCTACTACGGATTGAAGGATAATCTCATCAAGCAATGTAGTCTACGACCTTACAGGGTTCTCGAGCGTCTCACACTCCCCTCATCTCCATCACCCACGCCGCTATTGCTATATGAACTCGTGATCCTTGCTCTCGAAATATCAAGATCTCGATTCGTTTATGATCTCATGAACTCGCAACGCTTCTGGTTCGCAAGCTACGTCTGGGAGTGCATCCCGGCTTTGCGACCGGAGTGTTCTCGCTCGACGGTCGCAACGAGACACATCCGTGGAAAGGCCATTCCATATAACTTCCCTCCAGTTGAATTGGGCGATATTTTAGACCAAAGTCAGGCCGAGATTAGGAGATTTCAGGAAGAACTCATTCGAAGGAAAGAGGCGGGTATTTGGAGTTTGTATCCTAATGAGCGACGCTGACTTGTTTCGATCGATAGGCGCCTAAGTACACCACGTTAAGTGCCAACCCAGATATTCTCCAGCACTACCGGAGAGAAAATGACGAGTTAAGGGATGAGCTCCAGAGACTCAGGGGTGCTGCCGTGCAGCAAATGTCAATGCAAGTGGTAAGTCCTGAAACTTCAAGCGGTGTAGCGCGCTAGCTGAATACCGCTGATATATTGTAGGCTCCTCGGTGTTTCAAGACAGAATAATTATTACGCGATTCTGAACACATCAGATTCAACAATGACTCAGCGTTTGTGCCGCTCATAGAGCGAGCGGCGGTCCATAGGATACGAATGACCAGATCATGTAATTTGCCGACCACCCTGTTTTAACCACAATATAACTTTTCTGTATTTCACTTTTACTTTTCCTTAAGTAAACGGAAAATCTCTAGTCTATATGTTTGGGCCGACACCCTGCTGCGGGCTATGTGAGCTTTGAGTAACAATGCTAGAGTGGACGCTTGACAAACCAGTCCAGTGTTTCATATAGTTGTAACGAAGTGACACACAAGCACACATATTCGATCCCAATGAGTGCTAGAAGGCAAACTATGAATAACAAAGCCCATCTAGATTTAGAGAATTCGATTGGAATATATTGACGTAGATTTAATAGAATTGGAGAAGAAACGAAAAGATTAGTAGGCAAGCCCGCATAAGAAGGAGCTGGTGGTTGTCTATTCACACGATGAGACACATGCCTCTCACGACTATGACTTGCCTCGACCGAGTGCTGAAAAGAAGAAGAAAGAGCTCCCACACGCCGCTTGAAATGCCGTGAAAGGTATTTCAGGTGTTCCTCAGCGGCTCAGTCGCATCTTTCAACTCCCCAACGCACCATATTTGGTCGTGTGACTGGATAACCACCAGCTTCGTCCCGCGCGGTTTTAGTGATCATGTATGCGCCGTGCCCATTTAGGACTTGAAGTAACGTGTACTCATACGTATACTATCGAGCAAGGGATATATGGTGTTGGTCATTTCTGCATTAGTAAAAAACCCTCGCGCTTTGGATCACTCACGAGCACGCCGCTCGCTGAGCTCGTGATGGCTCTTCAAAGAGAGACTATTCATGGGCCTCAAGTGCTTGTGAACGGTTCCAGCCCCCGGATATTTTTATGGAGGGTGTTTATCCACGCCTCAGCCTATCACACACGAGCCAAATGCCCTCGCACGTGTGCATAAATTTAGATGCGGCTGGCTGTTTCTCCCAGTTGACTAAACGATACGCGGGACATAGCGATTTAGGCGATTCTAAACCTCGGTGCTGCCACGTCGTAGCTAATGCATGCTCACCGAGATTCAGTCTGGTCTGATGTGTCGTTTACTGAGTTTCAACCTTAGCATGCGCTACCTTAAGGAGACATGTGGCTTTTTGAATTTTATTTTTGAATTTTGGCTAGCTATGCCTAATTCGGCGCGAGGCATGATCGTCAATGTTCTCCTGCAAGGTGGCCACGGTAAGGTGACTGTGGCTGATTAAAAAGGCAGAGATCTTTGCCTCGGGGGACTAAGCCATTCTTCATTTGGGCATCTGTTTTCAAGGATGCACGCTGCCTAATCAACTCATTCGACTCGCAAGGCGGTAAACTGTTCAATTTTCTACAACACGAAGGGAAAGTTTCAATTTGCGATATGGCATGTCACCTTGTGCATAACACGACCACTACAACGTGTTAGATCCATGGATTCTCTCCCCTATGCGCTCGCTCATCCCTTTCGTGCACCTCGATACATCTATGCCACCTACGTGCTTTTTCCATGCATCCGAAGATGAGCGCTCCCTTCTGTGGGTTCTGAATTAAATTCTCATAAACCGGACCTCAATATCCCTGAACGGGTTTTGCTCACCCCATTACCACTCACCTTTTCTTCCTCCTTCGAAAAGTGCACTATAACTCAAACTAACCCAACGCAGTCATCCCAGCTATTGGATTTCTACGACTCGAACGGCGTGATAACTAACTTGTTGCAAATACTACGACCATGTTTAAAAAGGTGTTTGATACGTAGAACATACTAAATCGTGGCTTGGGTGTGATAGGTCGACTAATGATTACTCTATAGCCAGGAAACATATTCATATTTCCAGAGGGGTCGACCAATGCGTCTCGACGCAAGGATCCAACACCCAAGGAGCCACTGAACTACAGCCCCGCTGAGTTATGTGACAAGTTTTTGATAAATATTGAAGCTAGGAGGCACATCGATAGGATCATAGTTGAGTCAGCCTTGTACTGCAAGCAGAAAGGGGACCCCGGGCAAGAATTTATACTACTCCGAGTGACTGATCGCGACGACAAAAGAACAACATTTTTATTACTGGATCGAACCGGTCCCGAACAAACACCCGCTAATACTGATATCATGGAATTGGATCCAGATCGGAGAACCATAAAGGATCGACTTCTGGTATCGTACTATGGAGATAAGGACTCCCTGCTGGAGCACTACCGCCTCGCCCAACACAGAGTTGTCGAGGAGCTAGACTTCGAGAAAGCACCCCACTTTCTACTCTACGAGACCTTGTTTATGGCATCTTGTGTATCTTCGAGCTGTAGTACGACTAATACTTTGGAAGGAGAGGGCTATCGGTTTGCTCACACTTTGTGGGGTTGTATGCTCTCTATGGCGCCTGGGGCTACTCGAAAACTCTTGGACCAGAATTGGCGCAAAGAGGTTTTCTATGAGTTCAACCTATTTGAACTTGCAGATATTTTATTCGATGCACGTCATCGTATCACACAGTTCAAATCCGCATTGGAATTAAGGCATAACACGGTAAGATGTATGTTTTAAGGCCATACCAGGGCTGATGTTTTACGCATATAGCGAGGAGTAACGCCGCCCAATCGCACGCAATCAGGGGATTTGTCATTCAATGCCGTCGACTTCCTGGACTGTTTAGAGCGTGGTCAGAGCCCCGTTGGTTATATGTCGATCGACCTCTCCACACAAGTCATAACTGCTCTATATTGCAGAGAGTCAGGGCTGTACAAACACGAGTTCATTCATTTCATTGTGGCAAACAAAGAGAATCCTCGAGTCACAGGGTACATTGCGCTGGATCGGACCGTACTCGATCGAACCGTCCCCGTGGAGACGGTCGCTCCGGCCGACCAGTCATCCCCAGGGCTAGCCGGTGCAAAAAGCATAATGCTCGGTCCGCTTCCCGCGCTTGATCGGTTTACTGTTTCGACTCGCGATGGCCAACCGCCGGCTCAAAGGGGTTGTGTCGGGGCTTTCCGGGTGCTCGAGCGCCTAGAGTTCAAGTTTGGTGCATGTCCGCTCTATCGTCTAGTAGTCTTAGCTGCGGCTGTGACTTCCACGCGTCCAAACTACAAACTGTTGAGTGCTCAGTGCTATTGGTTCGCGGGCACTATTTGGGAAAGCATTCAAAGACTAGCCCCAAACACCGTTTTGGCGCTTTATATGCCTAGCACCCGCGGGAGGCGAGGGCTCTTCCACCAAAAGGCCACAAGCTGTGGACATCCTGTCAGTGCGTTTCAATTAGATTGCGAGCAGGTATTATCGTCTTAATTTCTCCCAAGAAGCAAACTGACAAAAAGGTTTTTTGGATTGGGTACCACAAGACCTCGACAACGTGTGAGGACAGTCACTTCGAAGAACTATTCGGCGACGCGCTTGTCCGAAGACTATTACTTTGGCTGAAAGCGAAACGAAGATTTCTGTGTCTCTACGAAGAAAGCGCACGTGGAAGTCTATTGGCTGCTCAAGCGTTTGCTTGGAGCTTTCGATTTAACGAGCTAGTTCCCGGATGTGGTGGTCCCGAGGCAAGCAGCATATTACGGAACTTGGATATCTTCCCACGTGGACTCGGGTCGCACACACGAAGTGGACGGGCGCACGACCAGCCACTCCAGTACACGCCTACTCAGCTCCTGTCTCTGCTCCAACGATCAAACCGATGGGAGCACCATGTCGGGAGCATTTATATCTCATCAGCGCTGTACTGCAAGAAGCAAGATCACACCAAGCAGGAATTCATTTTACTCGAACTCAGGGACGAAAAAATCCCTCAAATTGTAAATTTTGCTGTGATGGACCGAACGATCCACAAAAGTTTCCCCGCGTTTAATGACCCAGTTCAGGACCGTTTGCGAGTCTCTTGCTATGGAGATGTGGAATTCCTCATCAAACAATGCAGGCTACGGCACTATCAGGTGCTCGAGTGTCTTATGCTTCCATCTTCCCAGTCCAGGCAACTATTGCTATGCGACCTGATAATCCTTACTCTAGAGATATCACAATCTCAGCTCATGTTCAACCGCAAGAACTCAGACAGCTTCGGTTTTGTATCCTGCGTCTGGGATTATATGCATAAATTGAAGCCGGAGTCCTGTCGCATCAAGGTTGCACAACGTAACTCTCACCGGAGATCTACGGACAATACTCGACAGAATATCGAGGTTGACGGCATTTTGCTCAAAGCTGAGCTCGGGATGAAACGGAATTGGACCCAAATTGCCAGAGAGGAAGAGGCAAGTGTTTAACAGCACTCGCCCTTTAACCGGAAGTTTTAACCTAGTTCCAGCAATAGGGGGCAGAAGGGGCTGGGCGGGACTTCCGCTTCAAACGTCATCACCAGGCTGAGAATGAAAAGTTGAGAGCCAAGCTCAATGAACTTAAGGCTACTTCAACGAGAGGTTCACTTTCGCCTGTGGTGAGTTCTACTATTCCGAGCAATACGATATGTCAGAGTAGAGATATTGATATTCAATAGGCTGCCCCGGGAATCGTGGCCGATTAAGTGGGAGCTTGAAACGCTGAAAGATAGAGGAGGAACGGACATGCCAACAGAAGAGGTAACTCTGGATTTTTTACACCACTCCAACCTTATTTAAAACATTGCCCTCCTTCAACGGACATCCGCGTTCATTATTTCCTATGTTTTATTCATTGAGTACCGTCGGGTATGCGATCGCAAATCTAAGGAACATGACCCGAGCGAGGGTTAGACATGCTGTTACGTTCAATTTCATGTGTCTTTCTATCTATTCTAAAGCCATGATTTGGGGCAATGATGGGTAGGCGTTTGATGACCATGTAAACGTGCACGAAGAACCTTGGCACTAAGAAGCTTAGTGCAATATTTCTTCTAAGAATGTAGATGTGACTTGAAGTCGACGTAAAGCGTTTTCAATCGGCGAACCGATGATGAGAAACCAAATCAAGTGAGCAAACCCTGAGATGGGAAGATACCTTAGTGTCCTCTTTGCCTGGAACCTCGCCCTCTTTGGGTAATCGCTTGTTTGTCCCTGTGATGACAAGTGATCGACGGGCAAGCGCCCAGAGGGCTTGGAACAATTGGACGTATAAGGGGGGGTCTGAAAATATATCTTGTGTTTCTATATAGCAGAAAAATCTGAAAGAAATTGAAAACGAAAGCGATTGCATTGTAGATCCATATTACCAAGTTTGAGCCTCGAAATACCCTTCTAACTGATGTCTTGGCTTACTCAGTCCCCCCTAAGGTGCTTTCTGCCCCCTATTCGTGTCTCCTATTCGTCCTTTGTCTGTACTTCCTCCTTCAATTGTTGCCTTAGACTCATAGCGTTCAAATTGCCGTAATTCTACTTTATTTATCAAACTACCGTGACACAATGGATACGACGCTGCCTCCACACGCATCCGGCCCTTCTGATCTATCGACGCTAGACGACGATACACTTAGTCAAATGCTAATGGAGGAGACGAAAAAGCGCACGGGTCTCGAGCCACGCGACTGGCAAGTGCGGGTGGCAGTCGCTATAATCAGGCGACGGGATGTGCTATGTATTGCCGGCACAGGTTTCGGGAAGACGCTCACTTTCGTAATGGCGTTATTCGTGCGCGCGAGAATGGTGACCTGGATCGTATCGCCCCTCAATTATATTGAGGAGCAACAAGTCAAGACTTTTCTCAACTGGGGCATATCTGCCGTAGCTGTGAATCAAAACACGAATTTCGGGTCAATTAAACAGGTCCGTTAAGCAACTCTGATTATTGCTTACGCTGCTTCTAACTCGTGTGTGTGCTTCAGGACATCCTTTGCGGCCGCTATCAGGTCGTAATTTCGTCCCCGGAGTCTTTCAATCAATCAAACAAGTTGCGTCAGGTCGTTGTGTCCAAAGAGCTCGAAGATTGGTTCCACCTTACCGTGTATGACGAAGCACATGTCATCCATATATGGGGAACGGCGTTTCGAGTATTGTACGATAGGTGCGGCGAGATGCGAGGCTTCATGCCTCCAAACTGCCCGGTTCTGGCTGTGACAGCGACATGTACCGCCGAGATCGAAGTCAAGCTTGTCCAAAAGCTAGTTATGCACAACAAGCTACTAGTCGAAAATCTTGGGAACTTCCGTCAAAATCTTCAGTACAAAGTTTATCGAATGAGCGGAGGTGCGAAATCTTACCAGGAGGTCTGCCACTTCTTCCCCTCTCCCGACTCTGTTCGGCAATCGATCATATTTGTGGATTCTCTGCCGGACTCACACTTGATAGTCAGTACTTTACGCGAACATCTTGGATGGAAAGGCGAGGACAAAGACCGCATCCAGCCGTATCACTCGCTGCGGGCAGAACAAGGCAAGAAGGACGCCACTTGGGAGTTTGGGCAGGAAATGTGTCGCATTGTTGTTGCTAGCGAAGCGTTGACGATGGTAAGCAGCCGGAACGATGAAACCAAGCATTTGGAATGCTTACTGCATTCTAGGATGCCGATTTCTCCAATGTCGAGCTCGTTATCCAGTTTGGCGCACCAGAGAACCTCGTCGTTCACGTTCAGCGCATGGGACGGGGTGGCCGAAACAAGAACATTCGCTGCCGTGCGATCATGATGGTGACAGCTACTCAGTACGCGAAGGCCCAAAAACTTGCTGGACTCACCGACAACTCGCCCGTCTTGCTACCAGAGGTCAAGGCCGAAGGCTCGGATGACGAGGACATGACTCAGGACCCTCTAGGCGAGGCGATTGCCGAGGAAGCTGAGGCCCCAAGCGAACACGACGACAGTGCGGACGAGGAGGTGCAAAGCACGGGGGGTGGTACTCACAAGAACGCCAAGTCTGGGTCCACCAAAGCCGATAGTTCCTCAGCTCCCCAGGCCTCGAAGCATCGAGGAAAATCCCAGCGCTCCAAGGTCTTGGATATTGATGCCGCTCGGTTTATTGCGACAAATTCATGTCGCACAGTGGTTCTAGATGAGGTTTTTCGAAATCCGACTCATGCAGAATGTCGCACTGTTCGTGGCTGTGACAATTGTGTCAAGAAACTGCTTAGCGAGGAAAAGGAAGACAGACACGCACGGGAGCGAGGGGTTAAACGCGAGGAAATCGACCTTCAAATCTTGCTTGTAGACCACGAGGAGCTATCTCAGGCGACACACAAGGTACCTAGCAAGAATCGGACTGACGTGGAACTTCGAAAGGTGAAAGACGCACTTATTGATTGGCGCGAGAAGACTTTTGCAATCGAACGCCAAGACCAGGACCTGGAACTGGAGGATATCATGACTGACCGGGCCCTAGCTGCAATTGCAAGAACACGAGCGGTGGTGGATTTGGACTCACTGGACCTAGTGGAGCCGTTGTGGCCATCTCGAGCGCTCTGGGGGGACGCCGTACTTGCCGTGATTCGGGAGCAGCTCAAGGAGATACAGCAGGCCAGCCAGCAAGCCCGAGGACGTGACCCACCTGCCACTAGACGCAATAACAACCCTAGAATTGTCGGAAGGATGAGTATACCTGTGCGGGGACGTAGGCAGGGTGATGGAGCGGCGCAAAGCACGCCATCAGGTCAAATTGAGCAACAAGGCGTTAGTACTGGCAGCCAGGGTCAACCAGGAGGTAACAATCAGTCAGAAACACCAAGGCGAGGCCGTGGACAAGGGAGGGGGACTGGACAAGGACAAAGTGGCACACGCGGTCGAGGTCGCAGCCGTGGCAAGGCAGAACAACCCGGGATCCCTGCCCACTTTCTAGGTCAATTTTCTATTGACACACCAGGAGACCAATCATATGCCTCGACGCCAGGGGCGAGCTCTTCACAACCGCCAAACAATCGGGGAACTCGTTCATATTATCAAACTCACACGTATTCACCTAGCGAATCCCCTCTAAACCTAAACCCTACACAGAGCACCTACTCCATCTCCGGTCTCTCATCTAGTGCTGTTGGTGGCCAGCCGACAGGCTCAGGGGTTGCGGGGAGGGAGGAAGGAGACGGCGTCGCTGATGGAGGTAGAGAGGGGATCGGCATCAGGAAACATCAATCCT
>JANWGL010000222.1:0-51211 GCA_025200755.1 Ceratobasidium sp. C01
CGATATGGAGATTCCGGACTGGTTCACAGTAATCAACTACATAAATTAATTTGTGGAAATTTTCGGTTCAGCTATATAAGTATTCATAGTTAAGATGTAAAAGACTACACTTACCTCGAGATAATGCAGGAGACGGGGGAGAGGTGATCCTCGGTTTGGAAAGAGCTGGTCACGTGAATGTCACGTGACTACTCTCAACTCTCATGATTACAAATTGTATGGCACAGTTTATGCTTCACGAAAGGGTCCCGCGATTGGGAAGCAAACCTTGTCTCCGATTGTTTTTATCGCCAGATACCCACTATAAATGCCCGTCGAGAGCTCGACCATACCTCCTAATCCTTTACAGAGAGTGCCGTGTTGCATGACCCCGAGCCTGGTCGACTAATTTTGAGGATTGGATGGGCGGAGAAGCCCCCAGAAGTAAACCAACTCCCTTATCTGGTGGAAGTGTTTTTCAGCTATAACTCACGGTGCATCCCGCTACAAAGGTACCATGGCGTAATGTCTAGCGAGGGGTGATCCCAACGCCCCCTGTCCCAATTAGACAAAATCATGTTGAGTTGCCCAGCTGTAATGTATGCGCGCGTTCGCAGATCCGTATCGATAATGGATGGTCGTAGGTCCACAAGAATAAAAGAAGAAGAGATATCACTACTGGTGGTTGCCCAGAGCTTGAAACTTGCATAACGTGGGGCGCTGGAGGCTACCACACTTGCAGTACCGTGAACTAGTTTTCTACCTGAAGGATATTCTCGAGATGTGCAGCGCTTCAACGCGTGTTGTAAACCTAACTTGCCGTGAACGATCACATTGACTTAGTTACTTTGCTGACTCTCGTACTTGCTGATAATTTAGAGATGCGAGTGACCTGGTAGAAGCAAGGTGATCACGCTTCAACTTCACCCAGATTCAAGCTTTCACGAAGATAAAGTCTGTCGCTTCTTCTTGGCGAATTCGTTCAGGAGAAAGCAGCCTAAATTTAGTTCGCCCCAACTTCGCCAATCTTGGCGAACATTCTCCATCATAACAATGGCTCCGAACTGGTTTTTATGCTGTGCGCATCGCATTACCGTTGTTTGTCACATATTGTATACTGATTGCATTCAACTCTGGCTTCCGGTGTTCGATATCATGATCGGAGTGAAAGTACGCTCAAAATCCTGTCATTCAAAGTACTTTCAAAGGTATAGGCCGGCGCCCAAGAAGCCTATTCCACCTCCTATCGCCACTCCAACCCACCTGATTGTTTGGTTTAGACACCAACGCCGCAGTAAACCAGTGCAACGAACCGAACGACTCCTACCCACTCTGGTATACACCTCCAGATCAGCTCGACAAAGCAAAGCGACACATTAGCGCTCACTTCTGTTCTTGGAGCGTTCAGTAACCAAGTCTGATTCGACCTCATGGTTATGGTAGTAGCGCCCACCTCATTCTAGCCAATATGACGTCTCAGATCCGGTGACCGGGGTTAGGCTCGTATTATTTCGATTCTAACCAGGCGTGGCCACCTAAATTGAGACAAACTATTTTTAGACAGGATAGCTCCACAAGGTTTGCTCAAGATGTCCAGCCACCGGGATTTGGTTAGGTGAAAGGATTTCAGCGCCTCTGGTTTTGATGGTAGTTTATAAGCTTTAGGATTGGCTCCCTACCTGCATCGATCCTAGAATGCGTAGATTCACTTCAACTCGACGTGCCCTGGAATACGGTTCTCGCCAGTGTGGCTTCGCGTGCGGCATTCCAGCCGCGAGCGCTGACAATATATCAGACCCAGATGCGCTGTATAGCCACAGCCAACAAATATGGCCAGTCTTTTCAAAAGCCTATGAGCTTGAACTTTGCCGGTCGCGCTAACCTTCGCACACCCACCATATTAGGAGCGGGAGTAAATACGGTGGTCAGTGGGGTGCCCCAGATCTTGGTTTCGATACGATAGCAGGTCCGACAAGACTCATATTCAACGCCTACGACCGATCATATGGTGCTTCTGGCCCTGGTAAGTTTATGGTAATGATTTGCGAAGCCAGCGACTAAAACGTGCTCGTATCCTAGGCACTGATGACCATACCTGGATCGAGTTTCGAAGCACGGGCCTCGTTGATCTCCTTAAGTGTGTACAGTAGATAGATATACGCTGTGACCGTTCAGACGTACTAATGGCCAAAACGTAGGTCAGAGGGGTCGCTCCAAGGGCTTTTTAGCCTGAGCGAATACTATCCTGGGGTGGACGCTCGGTATATATTTCTGAAATTGGACGGGCTAAAAGAAAGGGCTAGAACGCTTGAGGAAGAGCAAGTTCCACAAGAGGAAACCCCAATTCTGCAGCATGGTTTCCCTCCGAAAGCAAGTATCGTGGCTCCGAGTCTTGTGGCTCCGAGTCTTGTGGCTCCGAGCCTTGTGGCTCCAAGTCTAGTTGGGTCCGAGTATGTGGAGAGCGCTGGACCTACCACCTCAAGGGTACCTCGACCGTCATCGGGGACTTGGCTATCACTTTTTGTCTCTGTCTTTTCTTGGCGTGGCTCGAAGCCGAAGCGGCTCATCTCAGAGCCAGCTGTCAGTATAGGACCTAGCATCATCGAGGCCACTTATACCGGGCCTGTGACCTATATCGAACCTGTCGGTTTATTTCAATTTCTGAAGCGTAGACGAGATCCTGACGGTATATTAGTCCCCAACATACAGGAATCCCACGCTCCCGCCCTTATCCTTACCCGGTCAACTCTCCGAGCTCCTATGTTTCGTGGAAAAACACTTCGCTGAAGCGCGCGAGACTTTCAACCGTCTGTCGGATGACGGATACGTTCAGTATAATCTGCTGTGGATTATGTGCGTACCGGACGTGGTAATCCAGGGACGAGACAAGGTCACTGGCAAGCCTATCGGGATCCGCGTTGAATCTTGGAACTACGGTGAAAAGTAAATATAACCCCTTGTCGTTGATGTATACGCTTACAATTTGCATAGGGGTGAAGTTTTCAACTTACACGGGACCGTATATGAATGGGACGGCAAGGTATTTACCTCAAAACCGATGTTGGTTACGATACCTCGATTCGGGGTAGGTCTCAACTCGATTTACTCCCAGTTTTACCCGCCGCGCTGTCTGAATCCTGAACGATGTTTTAGGGATTGTTCCATGCAGACCAACTTCCGATTTGTGTACTTTCTGAGGAAGTCCGAGCAGAACTTGTCGGCGAGTATTCCTACTTTTATTTAGGAAGCGTTCTCATGATCGTTCCCCTGTGATAGCCCGAGGGAAACTCTACAAGAAGGTATGTAACACGCCTTGGTTCCTACTCTTCATTTTGCAATATAGTTACGCATATACTCTGTCTGAAGTATTCAGGACTTCGCCACTTCCAGTACAACTCATTCATGCATGCGATGGACAACAAAGGAGAGAGTTATTTAAAAGTTCGGGTAATTCCACTTTCATATCTTGAACTTTCTTTTGTTTACCCTGCTTTCGTAGGCTCACGGAAAGGTTATGGTGGATCTGCTTGGATATAATTGCAAATTCAAACCTCCATATGAGTACGTGGTTCATGACGGAACCTATTATGGTGAGTTGACTATATTGTGGATACCGACGGACTTATAGTTACATCCCGATTGCCATTGCTCCAGATCCCGAGCCACGCAAGACATCCCCTGAACAGTTTGATCCTAACTTTGACCTTCTAGACGACATTTTATGTTTGATGCCTCCAACCCATATTGGTTACTCTTTCTCCGCTAGGTTCTGGGGTCATTTTAGCGTGGAAAACCTTTCAGACGTCGCTTTTGACGAACAGCTCTTCGATCGACTTTTGATTTCAAACGAATACAAGGAGCTCATCAAAGCGCAAACCGAGACCTACGCGCTGAAAGGGGAGCTTCTCATGAAGAATCCGCGAGAAAACGGGCGAGACGGGATGGTCCTAGTCCTGCATGGAAATCCAGGTAGGCGCAGTCCGGGCCATACTGCAAGGACACCTATGCTAATGTTCTTTTAGGCACGGGGAAGGTATGTTCTGGATGTTGGTTATCTCTGTACCTCTGTTCCTAACTCCTTGATTATATCTAAGACTCTCACAGCGGAAGCGATTGCTGAGCATCTCAAGGTGACTTTTCCATGCCACCTGCTCATAATTACGCTTGGGACTGAAAAGGGTATGTAGCTCCCGTTGTTCAAAGTCACCACTGGAGAACTGTGTGATTATGGGTATGATTCGGATCGTGGGTTGCGTGACATTGTGATGGTCAGCCCCCTGCCTGCGTGAAGCCGCTCTTAGCTAAATCAAAAAATAGTTGGCGGCCTCATGGAACGCAATCATTCTTATCGAGGATGTGAGTGTTAATCTTGGTTAAGTGAAAATAATCTACTAACGATTGCTCTCCAGGCAAATGTGCTCCTGGAGACTTGTGAGTTTGACTCGCCTAGGAATGGCCTAGTCAACTCTTTCTTGCGGATGCTAGGATATTACACCGGCGGTATGTTAGATTAGTTATAAACAGCACCTTCGAAAGTAATTACATTACTTACAAAATCACGTTCCCTATTTACTCTTTAGTCTTAATTCTGGAGAGCACCAGCATCATAAACTTTGACAAGGCGTTCACTTCGTAAGTTCCCGCACGCACAAGGCGCCTAGATTATGCAAATATGATGACCTTCTCGTAGTCGCTTCACGGCCGTGTTACACTATCCCGACCTTGATGAAAATTCACGGCTCCGGGTTTGGAGTGAAGTAAGTATCTCTCACCGGTAAATCTATCGCGAAAGCTCATCGCAACTTTTAAAGTTCTTAGGGCTTGCTCAGGTGGAGGTTGGCCCCCCTCAAGGGCGGCGTTCACCGGGCCCTCAGTACATCTCGTTCGGAGATATCCTAGAGTTAGCGAAGAAGCCGATGAACAGTTGGGAAATTGAGCAACATGTTCGAGATGCACAAGCAATTGCGATCGCAAAGAAAGAGCGGCTAGGGCTTGAGCATGTGAGTAACTGGGATATATACTAGCGTATCTTGCCTGCTAAGTTACTTTTCTACTTCTTCTTTTGTTTCCGAAGCTTCAAAAGGTTGTCGCAATCAAGGGAACAATGAAGTTTGAGATGAAGCCACACGTCCCGGCGAATGGCGCTGGGGTGAAGATCGAAGTTTGAACTCATGTAACCGATGTAGTCGTTGAATGCGCCTTGCTTTTACCAAAGTTCTAGCTTCGCGCAATCTTAAATAAACCCTATGTTAAAAAGGTGCATATACGGCCAGTTGTGGGTGGTGATCGGTCGGTGCCGGCAATCCCGTTTGTTTTAAGATGTCTTTACCACGAAGGATATTCGTTGCTACAGGTAAAGTGATATTGAGCAGGTAATGCCAAATAACAAAACTGGTATATGTTCAACGCACAGGCATAGCTCAACAGAGTGCACACGTACATATAATGTTCATCCACGAAATGTTCGTGATATATGCGCTTAGCAGCTAGTACTAATTTATGGGGTTACTCCCTCGGTCATAAGGTACGTCACTGGGCGTGGCTCCACTTGGAGATCCCTCTCGATCAAAATGGTGCTGGCGCTTCTGCCCCCGGCCAATGCTGTGCGCTCTGTGCGCTGCGCCTGCCTGGAATATAAAACTGCTTCCCAATGGTCCGTTTCTGTGTGCTCTCTTGGCCACCACCTAACCTACCATTGGGAACCCTAGCAGTCCACCTACAATGAATTACAGCTCTAGCGACTCTGATTCTTCTGAGCTTTCCATCTCAGCTTCCCCTCGGAGAACACGAGGCCGTTTCTCAGCTAACGTTGCTGTAGAACCAGAACTCAACGAGAAGATAGATCCAAATGCATTGTTCACTCACAACACACAGATATGGTAGGTAGGCCCTACGTACCTAAGAGTGCATTAATGCACGAATTTTTCGCTCGTACGGGACTTGACTTAGGGACAAGCGAGCACCTGGTAATTGGATTACCCGACCGCCCGGGTACAGCGTGTTGAAGGCATCGGGTTCCGCGAGGCTCATCTTTCAGGCTTACGATCGGTCTTTTGGCCCGTTTGGACCAAGTTCGTATATTTCTGGGATTTTAGTATTTGAAGCTGAATCAGGGGCATTCACTAGGCTCTGATGACCATACCTGGATTACTTTGCAAAGCCAGCCTCTAGTTGACTTGCTGAGGTATGCTAATTTCATAATTTCTAGTCACTATCGAACGTTTCGCCCCCCTATCTAGGTCGGAAACATTACTCAAAGGAGTTGAAGGCTTCGACCAGACCCCACCTGGGTTGGACGCCCGGCACTTATACCTACGACTCTCCGAGCTCAAGGCAAGGGCCGCTGCTCTCGAGGAAGAACAAAATACCCTCGATAAGGGAGTTATTCTCGGGAAAACGTCTCCTTTCAAGGCTGGCATTGTAACGCCCCTTGCTGGCCTCGGGACTGGGGCAAAATCGGCGCCCGGAGCTCTTGGCGTGACCCAGCCATCTTTGCAGAATTGGTTTTTACCATTTATATCGTTGTTCCCAACCTTAGGCGGCTCAGGGACCAGACAAGAACCATTAAAAGCGAGTATCGCCTCAGGAGCCGTGAGTGCTGTATCTACAACCTCAGGGCAAGTTGTTTTTGACCATACTCTAGCCTGGCCGGGCAAGCAAATCTACCCTGCCGCCTCTCTCCGTCCACGACCAACTGTTGGAGCTCCTGCGATTTATCGAAGAGCACTTTACCAAGACTAGTGAGTCTATTCAACGACTACAAGGCGATGGACACATGTCCTACCAGCTATTGTGGACAATGTGCGCACCGGACACCATTATTGAAAGTCAAGACGAAGCAACTGGTAAGCCAATTGGAATCCGTGTTGAGTCCTGGGATTACGGTGCAAAGTAAGAGGATCCTTATTCGGTCTCGTGGCAATCGTCCTAACACTCGAGTCGTGCATGAAGGGGCGACATCTTCAAATTCTACGGGACTACATATCACTGGAATGGCAAGATGTTCCATTCGAAGGAGATGACGATTGAGATACCCCGTTTCAAAGTACGCGCCTGACGTCTTATTTGGCTTGTGCTTGCTATAACAATGCGCCACCTGAACGTCTCAGGGGCTAATCAAGGCAAAACTACTCCCGATCCAATTACTTTCAGACGACCTTCGCGCTAGGCTTGTTGGCAAGTACCACGCCGTTCTGATCTGTTGCATCTCCTGATTTCCCTTTACTTCATTTCTAGCTCGGGGGTTACTCTATAAAAAGGTAAGTATCGTCCCTGTATCTCTTGGTGGCCCTTGACTCGTGTCAACCGTTTCAAGTATTCGGGACTTCAGCATCTGCGATACAACTCGTTTATATACATTTACAACAAAAAGCACAAGAACTATTTCAAACTACAGGTAAGGAACCCCCCCTTTTGCCACGCTTTCCTTCGCGCTTATAGGATCAACACAGGCTCACGGCAAGGTCATTATTGACGCTGCCGGGTTCGATCGGTTTGGCTCAAACGTCAAAGCCCGACACGAGTACGTATCTACACTACACCCGTTTAGCTCAACTCTCGATGATACTCACTTCGACGTCTTTACAACAGAATATACGAGTACACATACCCGACCATAAAAACTGAAACCCCCAAGACATTTCCAGAGCAGTTCGACGCCGACTTCGATTTTTCGGACGATATTCTCTGCTTAATGCCACCGACTCAACTCGGATTCTCGTTCACGGCTAAATTGTGGGGTCGTGTTAGCGTGGAAGACCTCTCAGAGATTGTGTTCAACGAAAATGCGTTTGACCGACTTGCGCTCTCCGACGATTACAAGGAGATCATCAAAGCCCAGGTGGAGACCTTCTCGCTGAAGAGTGATCAGCTAGCGTCGGACCTGGTGGATAACAAGGGAGGCGGGATGATTATGGTTTTGCATGGCAACCCAGGTAAGTAATTTATTCTCTCAGACTATTCATGCTAAAGCGTCTCTAGGTACTGGAAAGGTATGACGGCCCGCACAAATCGTTTCACGTCTCAAAATATTACTCATGTATTTCAATTCAAGACTCTAACAGCAGAAGCTATATCAGAGTACCTCAAGGTACAAGCCTCCTCCGATCTCACCTCTGCAGACAACTAAAGGACGCACCTATAGTGTCCGCTTTACATGGTATCCTCAGGAGAACTCGGCACATTTGCGCACGATCTAGAGCGTGAACTACGCGATATAATGATGGTATGTGCCAGTTTCCACCGAGAGTAGAGGTGTAGCACCTAATTTGATGCGTAGATGGCTGCCTCGTGGAATGCAATTGTCCTAATCGACGAAGTCAGTCTCAATTCACTTGTTTATCTGAAAGATCTTCCCTTATACGCATTCGAAAGGCGGATGTCTTTCTGGAAGCACGCGATAGAGCCGACTCAATGAGAAACAGCCGAGTCAGCGTTTTCTTGAGACTCTTGGAGTACCATACTGGAGGTGAACCCCGCATATACCTCAATTTTAACTATGTTTTTTATGTAATCCCTCTTCCCCAGTCCTCATCCTCACGACCAATCGAGTCCGCACGTTTGATAAAGCATTTGTCTCGTGAGTCAATCCCCGCCTGGAGTTTCAAGAACGATCTCGTCTCATACCCTTTCAGTCGTTTTACCATTGCGTTGCACTACCCCGATCTCGAGAAAGACTCGCGACTCCAAATATGGAGAGAAGTAAACCTACCTCGTTTCGGCGCATATATGCTATTTAACTTCACTATTGGCAGTTTTTGGGACGTGCAAATATCACCATCGGAGCTCCCGGCGACTCAAAACCTTCAGGACCCCAATTTATATCGCATCACGATATAACCAAACTAGCGAAAAAGTCAGTAAACGGGCGGGTGATTAAGCAACTCGTCCGAGGTGCGCAGGCGATCGCGATCGCAAAGAAAGAACCGATGGGACTCGAACACGTAAGTACCGGAAGCTCATACGCGCAGCTAGAACTTTGCTTACCCTACGTTGGATCTCGGACAACAGTTGCAGAAGGTCATCGGAATTACGGAGAAGTTCGAATCCGATTGGAAGGAGCTTGGTATATCAGGAGAGCTCGAGGGAGATGCGGCTAAGGCTGACAAGGAGCGATCGATGTATTCGTAGAGCCGTGTCCCTACCCAAGTATCTTGCGAACACTGTTGGCTTGCAGCCAGGGGTGTAATAAAAACGCAAAGGCAAGCCTGATGTAGCTTTCGACCACAATAGTAGTCAGAGCACAATGAGAATATTTGAGCTTTACTGAACCATGATCACGCTTTTTGAAACTCAAGTCTCTTGGTCCAAAAACCGCTTGAGCAACGTGACTTTCCCACCCACTACCCACCGATGAGGCCTTACATATAATGCGATCCTATAGCAGGCTTTACGTTGTGAGCACATCTTCACGCCTCGTCATTCTACACCACTAATCTTGGTCTGGCGACATGGCTGTATTCAGTCTCTAGCGGTGTAGACCGAGTAGGTTTGTGCTCATTGAGCTCCCGCAACGATGGGGCGCTGCAAGCGCAAAGTCTAAGGTGCCCTCTCTAAAAATCGGCTACTTCACATTTCTAACATATATACAAGTGGCCAAAGAGGGGAACTTGGGGCTAATGAAACATGAGTGAAGAGTGGTTTGTCACACCCGCCCCATTGCCTTACCCTTCAATTCACACCATAGGAGCCGTATGAAGCCGAGTGGGGTCTGATGATTTGGCGGCGTAAGCATAAGCATAAACGCATATATTTTCCAGCACGGGGCGCGCCAATCTCGGACGCCAATGGAAAGCAGACATTAGAAGTGGTGTTGGGGCTGTCGGTTTCCGACCGGAGAACTATTTGATTCGATGAAATCCCACCAGGCCCTGGTTGTGAGTTCCTAGCTCCTCCGGAGAGTGAGAGCGAAGTAGGCGCTGTGGTTGTGGCGCTTCAGAGTTTGTAATAAATTTTCTTGTGGGGGTTCACTAAGGCACTCAGGCGAACGGCCAAGGTATGACCATCCCCGATAGCCCTAGCCGGTGCGAAGTCAGACAGATACAGTTAAACTGTGAATAAAAATCGGTGCTATCAGTTACAGGGAGCTATTTCAACGGCGCAGGAGCCGCGCCACGTCGGGCTTGGCTTTCTCCTATTTATGGCACGTGATATCAAGGTTGACTACTTTCGGCGCCAATGACTCTTGCTGGATCTCGCCCTGGCTCTCACATCAAAATGACTCAAAGTTTTGGCCTTCCGCAATATTTGCGGTCCCTCCCTGTGCCTTCTCCCCATCATTCTCAACAACGTGCCTCTTGGTCTCCCCTGGTCCTTCCCGAGTCCTGCCGGGTACCCCGGCGAAATGACCAAAACTCGGCCCGACCCCCCTTCATTTCTGATCTAGAAACTCGCGATGCTCGTTTTCTAATCGTGGGCGCGCTGTTCCACCTCCTTTCTGGCTATGCTGTGTCGCCATGCTTGAGCGGCCTAGAGGAGCAAACTTCTTTGTCTACAATTTCCGACAATCCTTCGTCCATAGTGCCGTCACCCCACTCCGCGGCCATCGCCGTCGGCGGGCGCTATTCTACCGCATGACAGCATCGTGGCTATGTTTTCATCACCCCTGTCGTTCGGCTTGTCCAATATCAACAACCCTCGACAGTCGACTCGTGATCGTTGCTTCTTTCTTGGCTAGGGCACTGCATGGGCGATCTTCTTTGTCAGCATTCTGCATCATCGAACGACGAACCTAACGGCGTGGATAGCATAATAATCTCCCACATACCTGATTACTTGAATTCGAGTGCATCGGGCACATATCCGCATTCAATGGAGCGGGGAGCGGGCGCATAGCCTTAGCGGCCTTGGGCGCTCTCCCCAACCCATCCCAATTCGAGAGACGGCCCGACCAGGTGTTTGTTGCATTTGTCGGCGTTGGTTGGGGGTATATATACCCGTGGGATAGTTAGGCTACATTAGCGCCCATTCCTTTCTCCAGATTCGCCCCCGCGTCGCCTTCACCGTATCACTTGTCCTCGACGTTATTATCATGCGCTTCGCTTCGACCCTTGCTTTGTCCGTCATCGGCGCGGTTGTTGCTTCCCCAACTTTGATCTCTCCTCGTGACGACTGGAAAACCGAGCGTGGGTGGAACGGTGAGGTCACAACCCCTGCCGAGCTCGATCCAAGCAATGTGGTTAAGCCGACGCCTGGCGTGAGTCGAGATTGATGTGGTCTGAACTTCAATATTAATACTCCTTTGTGGTCATAGCGGCCTGCCACAGCAGCGGTGCTCAGCGGAGGCGTATTCTTTACCGACGCGATCAATTGGATGGGAAACCAGGCAAGTAGGCTCACACTATAAACCGCGAATCTTAATTCATTTACTTTCCACCTCCTTCAGCTTTACGTCTCTGGTTTCAAGTAGGTTACTCCGCAATCTTTCAGCTTGGCCAACTCACCAATGACCATTCTCAGTTCCAATCAATGTATCAATTTCGGAAACGAATTCAACGATAAGGTCTCGAGCTTTGGACCTGACAATGGAATAAAATGCTACCTCTGGAGGTACGTCGGTGCTAACGAGGGCATTACTGTATATTGACATTGTGCTGGATTAGCGATTGGGATTGCAAGGGCACGAAAACCGCCTATATAGTTAACCCTGGTGAGTTCCGCTGCAATTACGGCGGAGCAGAGCTGATGAGATGCTGGTTTTAGGGATCGCGGATCTCCGAACAATCAACTTTAACGATCTGGCAAGCTCGTTCCAGTGCGTGGCTGTCTAGGATAAATGATAGTGAAGTAAACGAGAATTCAATAATGGACTTTGAATGGACTTCGATTATGTCAAACTGTTTCTACCGGGCAAACAATGTTATAATTCATATTTCAGCCACACGGGCCGGCGCGTCGAGCGAGTTAGCTGAACTGAATCCTGAGCCTCGCGTATTCCCGCACCCATATCGGGGCCTTTTGTTTCCCTCCGGGTCTTTCTCTGTTGCTTTCCCTGGAGCAGTTTGCCTGGTGTGTTCAGGCAGCTTGCTACTTATGTATGCATTTCGCCACCGTTGACGCCCGTCACGTGGAACCTGGAGTTAACTTACCCGACCTCCATCATCCTTTAAATCCTCCGGCTTTCATTTTTACCACCTTGGGAGATAATCTAGGGAATAAACTTTCTAATTGTGTCTCTGTCGATCCAGCATGAGTTAGCACACGTGTTTCTATGAGCGACAGGAGCGAGCACTTGACCGAGCAGATGTGACTGTGTTAACCCCTATCCGCCTCGCGAGAACGGGACTGAACGGGACAAATCCACGACACCTGCCTGTTGACTCTCCTTCAACTTAAATTACTCTATCTGATTCCTGAACTGAGGTTCTTCCTTTGGCTTGCACATGGTACAATTGATTTGTAAGCGGCTCTCGGCGTTCTTGAAGACTTTACACCTAGAACTCATCCCCTGACCGCGGCTTCATCGGGCACACTACCTCATCGAATCAGCGTGGGTGCATCGCCTTGGCGGTCAAGGGCGCCAATCCTAGCCACCCCGGCCTGGGAGGGAACGGAGCCAGGCGTGGTTGTGGGTGATGACCCTGGTTGAAAGTATATAACTTCATGAGGTGAGTCGATTGAACGGCCGTTCGTTCCCTTCCGCGAATCCGGCCCACGCGTCGCTTATTCCTTCGTATTGCTTTCTTCCCTCTAAACGATCATGCTCTTTGCTTCGATTGTTGCTCTGTCGGTGGTCGGTGGGCTTCTACCGTCGGTGATTACTGCACCGCTAAATGGGAGCGTTACGTATTGTGAGGATGTTGGCTTTAAAGGCAACTGCGTGAGTAGAAACGGATATTGAGGGCCGAAATGAAACTCACGATTCTCGGTCCTCACTAGCTCCATGTAGCGGCTTTCAAGTAAGATCCTTTGTATTATTGTTGATACTTGCACCGATTCACCATCGGAACCTTGTTAGCTCTACTCAATGTGTTGGTATCGGGAGGGAGTTCAACGACAAGATTTCGAGTTTCAGACCTACCAGTGGAATCAAGTGCACGATATGGAGGTAAGTCACCGCGGCCGGACGTTGTTGAGCACGTACTGACTGATTGGCCGTAGTGACTGGAATTGCGAGGGAACTGGCTTCGCTTATATTAGAAATCCTGGTAATTTTCTAACCACTGTTCGAAACTGAGTCGAACTCATGGAGATGTTTGCTTTAGGAGTCGAGGATTTCCGAACAATAGGCTGGAATGACGTAATTAGCTCGTTTCAGTGCAAGTCCGTCTGAGATGAACGATATCGAAATGAATGAACGATAAGGAACGAACAATCGGTGTATCATAATGCCCCCTCTCTCTGGAAACTCATGCTATAATCTGTACCTCGTGGATGTAGGTCTGTGCGATGATCGAGGCTCGAATATTCCCACAATAATTACCATGTAATTAATTGGTTCAATGACTGTACTGTATTTCATGACTCCCTCAATGACACATATCACGTGATATAGACTTCTCATTTCAACCTCCACCGCTCTGAAGCTCGCAGGCCCTCGCACAGGCGGATTTCTCACGCAATGACTACTGTTTTCTCTCATACCGCCGGTCTAGCCCGATTCGAGTTTACTCATTCCAACGTTGAATGATAGAAGACTGGCGTCTAGCTCGTGGTCTCGCACTCGGCCGGACTCTCCACCATTTCAAGTCTAGAAGCTCGCCACGCACTCTTCTGGGCTATGTCTGGTCAACCCCTGTCTAGCGGAACAGATTCATTATGGACTCTTTCGTCATTTTAATCACTCCACTCGGCACCTCTCACTTATGATATCATAACGGCGGCGTTGCCGACACTAACGGCCTGATTAACGACTCTTGATCGGCTTGGCTAGTGCACCGCATGGAAGATCTTGTTTGTCAACGGCATTTAGCGTCATTGCAATGAAAGGCTTAGCGCGGACATGTCGGGCGACGTGTGTCGTATAGGACACGTTGACTCCACTTTGTGGAATGGAGCGGGTGCATTGCCATAGTGGCTGAAGATGCTGCCGTTCCGAGCGGCTTTGTCTGGGGAGTCAGGCGAGTAAGCCGAGTGTTTGACGGTGTTGGGGGTGTTGGTGTGAGGTATATATACTCGTGGTGTGTGAGTCGGATAGGCACCCACCCCTTTCTGTAGATTCGTTCCACGCGGTGCTCACTGTATTACCTCGTATTACTTAATTCTTGATATTATTATCATGCGCTTCGCTTCGATTGTTGCTTTGTCGGTCGTCGGTGCGGTTGTTGCTTCTCCAGCCCCGATCTCTCCTCGCGATGACTGGAAGACGGAGCGTGGGTGGGATGGTACGACTACTACCCCCGCTCAACTCGATCCCAGTAATGTAGTTAAGCCGACTCCTGGGGTAAGTCCATCTTGTTCTTCCGTGGTCCAGCATTGACTGAATGTTTCTTGCGTAGACGCCTGCACCTGCAGCTCTTAGCGGAGGTGTGTTTTTCTGCAAAGAAATTAATTACAAGGAGCCTTGCGTAAGTACTGCCATGTTGTCGCCATGAGGCCAGGGCACTGACTTGAGCCTGTTCGTTACTAGCTTTTTGTATCCGGTTTCAGGTGAGTATCGGTTGGTGGTCCCATTAAATTTACGTATTTTTTAACTGGTTGGCGGACGTGTCTAGTGCGAACCAATGCGTCAACGTTGGAAACGAATTCAACGACCAGATTTCGAGTTTCGGGCCTGATCCTGGGCTGAAATGCATGATTTGGAGGTATGGCTCCGAAGCTGAGTGGGTGTGAATGTGCGCTAATTGTTGTATTTCAGTGATTGGGATTGCAAGGGTACGAACCCCGGCGGGTATCTCGTTAACCCTGGTGAGTTCTTCTAGGCTGCTCTATACTGAGGCTGGCTGATACGTGTGGGGTTCAGGCTCTTCGGATTTGCGCTCGGTCAACTCGCAGAATTTCAACGATAAGATGAGCTCGTTCCAGTGCACGTCTGTTTGAACGAACAAGTTATGAACGAATGAAGTATCAACAATGGACAACGGCTGTATTATAGTGTTCTCAATCGTCTAAACATAATATAATTCGTGCTTCTCCAACTTCCACCCAGGTCTGCGCTGATCGACGTTTGGTTCGAGGTTCATCCTCCCTCGTTCTATGTTTAGCCGTTGATTAGCCGTATAATTAACCAACCAACTCCGCTCGGGACAGTCATCGCACGATTCCAATTTGCGCATCGAACGATTCGTCGAAAATGAGCCCATTAAGATGTCGGTCACGTGACTCCGTCCGACTGTCACGACACTTTCACCAAGTCTTTCACTCCCTACTCCGACCGCCCATCGCTCTTTAACCCTCCAACACCGACGACCTCCCCCTCCTATACCCCTCTTACCTACCAATTATTTTAACGAATATAGAATGGGTGCATTACTTTCCCGCGTTCCGTCGGTCCAGCCTGATCTACACGGTCGCGTTTTGATGGTTACGGGTGCCAAGTAAGTCGAGCCGCTTTTCTATGCCCGGAGACAGCGGGCGTAAACACCTATTACGGCTGTTCCTCCTTCTATCTACTCGACGTCGATCTATTCGTCATCTTGCTCACTAATAATTGCACGCCTCGCCATCCATTCGTCCTCGTCCCTTGTGCTAATATTCTTGGATCTGGAAATTAGCCGTGGAATAGGGTTCGAAACAGCTAAACAGCTATATAAGCTCGGTGGGACGGTGTACCTCGGGGCCCGGACTGAAGAGAACGCGAGACGCGCGATAGACCGGATCCGCGCGGAGGTTCGTTCGTGTTCTGATTCGTCGGGCTGTGCGGGAGGGATTAAGCTGGGGGTGGAGGGTGATGATGATGTGAGGACGGGCGAGCTCAAGTGGTTTCCGCTTGATTTGTCGAGTGTTGCCAAGGCGCGGGAGAGCGCTGAGTGGTTTTTGGGGGTTGAGGAGCGGTTGGATGTTATTGGTGAGTCGGTTTGCTTGGGTGGTTTGTTTTAGTGCGGGGTAGCTGATTTATGGTTTGCGTGGGTCAGTTAATAATGCTTGTTTGTGAGTTTTGGTGTTCGAAAAGTGGGGGAAGGACGAGAAGGCTGATGGCTATTTTTGGCGCGTAGGGGAGACGCTCCTTTTGAGGTTAATGAAGATGGGGTTGAGAGTATGATGGCTATCAAGTACGTGCTTTGCTAGTGCGTCGGTTTTGGGACTGATGTTTCGTTGGGTAGTCATGTTGGACATTTTGTCCTGACGACGACGCTTTTGGATTTGATGAAACGGACTAGTGCGCGGGAAGGCGCCGATGTTCGAATTGTCAACGTATGTCTTTTTGTTGCTTATACTAGGTATATTTATTGATGGGGAAGGTGTATAGGTTGCGTCTACGGTTCATAGTATGTGGGGAAAAGGTACCCAGATATCGTTTTCGGACCCGACCGAGTTTAGTAAACCGTTTCCGGTGAAGAACCCAGACAGCTGGAAGAACATCCTTACTCGATATAGTGAGTCAAACTTAGCCGTTCCACATGCTTGGTGACTGACAGCGTGTGGATTCAGGTCGTACGAAGCTCGCGAACATCTTATTCACAAAGGAGCTCCAGCGACGACTAGACAAGGAAGACTCCGAGATTATAACAGTCTCCATCCACCCCGGCTACGTCGCAACCGAAGCCGCAAAAGTAGCAACATCCAAAATGCCTCTCCTCGGCCTAATCTCAAACGTCCTCGTAAAACTATTCTTCATCGACGAAGCCTCTGGCGCACGAAACAGCGTCTACGCAGCGACTCATCCCCGAGTACGAGTCGAGGCGGAGTCGTTCAAGGGGCAGTTTATGGTGCCTGTTGGGAAGGTTATGAAGCCGTCTGCGCTGGCGCAGGATGAGGATTTGGGGAGGGACTTGTGGGCTTTGACTGAGGGGATTGTGGAGAGACGGATGGACCCGTAACTTAATGTTTGGTGTTAGGTGTTCTTGCTGGTCGGGACTAATTGGGTTTATATGGGTTTACTTTACTGTATTTTTAACTTCTTTATTTATGCGCTACATAATCGAGCTAATTAAACACCAACCGCGTCGATCATGGCAAGAAACCTGGGGAAAACACTTTGATCAACCAGCGCTTGAGGATTGGCCGGCGCTTATCGTTGTCATGTAATGATGAGGTCATGGCGATCGCGTGTGGCAGAGTCTAACGTCCAAACTTGACCAAGACAAGCGATTCGAGACATTCGACCGCAGAGCAAACTGTGCTCGCTGCCATGAACCCCCAGAGCACTCGCGAAGGCGGCTCTGGCTCTGGCCTCTCCACTACTGTTCTCGTCACTGCGGGACTTGCGACTGCGGTGGCGACCGTTGTCTCGACATGGTCTATATATCTCCATTTGAAGAATTATAGGAAACCGGCTTTGCAGAGGTGTGTTCAGAGTTTGAAAGTTTGGTGGTGTGTGGGATGTGGCTGATGGGTTGGTTGGTAGGATGGTGATTCGGATTATGGTTATGGTTCCGCTTTATGCGATTTCGTCGTTTATATCGTTGTTCTCGCTCGAGGCTGGGGTGATTATTGATGTTATTCGGGATGTCTACGAGGTGAGCGCCAGCGCTTTGCGTGCGTATGATATAGATTGACAAGCGTGTGATAGGCATTCGTTATCTATTGCTTCTTCCACCTGCTCTTGATTTACCTTGGCGGCGAGCGCTCCCTGCTTATCCTTCTCTACGGCCGCGAACCCAAGCAACACGCTTTCCCTGTTAGCATATTCAAGCGAGAGTTGGACGCCTCGGACCCGTTCACATTTCTCTTCTTGAGACGGGGTATCTTGCGTACGCCCTCTCACTTCGTCCTCATGACATCACTCACCTCCGCTTACTCACGCTCTCATAGAATATGTCCAGGTTAAACCTATACTAGCGGTTGTGACCCTCACTCTCAAAGCGCTAGGCAAATACCGCGAGGGAGCGTTCCGAGTGGACGCTGGGTACCTCTATGTCAGTATCGTCTACAACACTTCGATCTGTTTGAGTTTGTATTGTCTCGCTATGTTTTGGGTGTGTGTGAATAGCGATTTGAAGCCGTTTCGGTGAGTGTTTTTGTGTGTATTTTGGGTGGGGTTGTATTGATGGTGTGGTGTGGTGGGTATGGGGTGTAGTCCGATGCCCAAGTTTTTGTGCGTCAAGGGAATATTGTTCTTTTCTTTCTGGCAGTCGATTACGATTTCGTTTCTCGTTTCTATTGGGGCTATAAAAAGCAGTACGTCCTTATTTCCTCCCCTCATCTGCTCACGCGACCTTTTCTACTTCCGCCACATTTGCACACGACCAACTCTAACTCAACTTTCCGTAGTCGGACCATACACAGACGTCGAACATATCTCTCTAGCAATTACCGACACCCTAATCTGCTATGAAATGCCTATTTTCGCTATCGCCCACTCTTATGCTTTCTCCACATCCGACTTTACGTCGCCTTCGCCGAACCATGTCGCGCGTATGCCTTTCTTACACGCTCTCCGAGACGCATTTGGACTTCTTGACGTTATGGTGGACGCGCGCGCTACGCTCAAAGGAGGAGTGACGTACCAGGCTTACGAACCAGCTGAAGGTGGCATGCATCAGGGTACAGGTCGAGACGCAAGGATCCGTGCCGGGCTGAGGTACGCCGCTGGAGGCCGGAAGAAATACTGGTTGCCTATGCCCGCGGACGATACCGCCCCTGCCGTTGGCCCATTCTCTAAAGCCCGTCGCGCGCTGGACGAGCGGCTCCACGATGATCACGCGTATGCGCCTCTCACGGAAGACCAAGCAGCTCAAGTCGTCCATTCCGAATCGTCCTCCTCGTCTGATTCGGACGCTGAGCGACTTACGATTCCCACCTCGTTCGACGTTCAATTCGAGTCGAGGGATTCGTTAGGGATCGTTCGATTTAGGAAGAGCAAGCGCGAGGATGGGATGTACGAAGACGCTAGGAAGCTCGTATTCGGGGACTACAATTATCCGGTTGTGGATTGTTCGAGCGAAGACGCGCGGAGGAGGGTCTGGGAGGCTGAGGAGGGCATTTTGAGGGACCAGAGAGCTGCGGCGTTTGATCCGAGACTTGGAGGAGTGGTCGTCGCGCCTAAGACTAGGGCGCATAAAGGGTATGGAGCGACTGGGGAAGGTGGGAGAGGGGTGTATGGAAGGTGGGCTGGGGGGTCGGATGGGGAGTCGATCAAGTCTCGGGTCCGGAGGGATTCGGATTCGGATGGGACGGAGAGGGGAGAGGGGAGAGTGGTGGAGCCTAAACCTGGGAAGGCTGTGGATATTGATATGAGGGAGGGGAAGAGGCCGGGTGTGAGAGTTGGAGGTGTGGATATGAGGTGGACCAAGTCTAAAGCCAAGTCCAGCCCGTCTGGGTCTGGGTCCCCTCATCTACGACCGGACCCTCCGCATTCGAATCCCCGCTCTCGCTCTCACTCGAACCGACCGTCTACGTCGAATACGCCCACTCAACCGCATACTCCGCCCACCCGTTCGGCGCGGCCCCTTCCACCTGATGCAGTGGACTTGGTTGTGGAGGATCCGAGGGCGGCGGAGGCTGCTGCGACTCGAGATAGGAGGAAGGGAGATCCTGCGTTGAGGCCTGGGGGGACGAAGGTTTATAGGAGGGGGTATGTGGCTGAGGGGCGGGATGTGGAGGTGAGTTTTAAATTTATTTATATCGCTTTCTGTTGGGCGTTTGGTTGGGTCCAGGTCTGCGGGAAAGATTCGAGATGGAGGACACTATGTACTCGTGCTAACGCGACTTCCTCCCAGGTCTCAGTCGAAGAACGCGAGCGCGACGGCTCAGTCGACCAGACCAAAGTCCGCGTCCAAGACGTCAAACGAGACTCGTCCGACGATGATGCGACGGACGATAAACACGGAGGCGGCGCGGAAGTCTACGGCGCTAATAGGAGTGGGGAGGAAGAAGTCGTCGGGGCTGAGGTGACGGTTGCGAGGACTACGACGCCACCGCCACATGCGGTTGTGAGTATGGATACTTTTGGAGCGAGTGAGTCGAGTTTGAGTGGGAATCCGTGGGCGTGAGTGTCTAGTGTCAAGTGGGAGGATGTGGAGGGGTGAAGGGGTGGGGGCGGACATTGTTTGTTTCCATGTTTGGTTTTGTAGTTATCTATTATGAGATTTATGGGTTTATATTACTGGATTGCTTGGATGGGTGGATGCTGGTGAGAGGTTGAGAGCGGGTAGTGCACTCGTTAGGAGGTGATCTTGTTTGAGAGCCCTGAGTGCGTATAAGAACTAGTGATTATATGCACATCAGCATTTAGGTGTGGAGGGACTCTTGAGGGCAGGAGGTTTCAAGCTCTCACGAGCAACCAAAATATCTCATGGGCATCGTCTATTATCTTAAACATTTCAAGCGCTGGAGGAATGGGCGAGCTCAGCACAAGCTTTGAGTGATCGGATCGCTTATAACTTCTTAAACAGTCGTTGAGATTCAATCTAGCGCGTTACGTTGAAGTCCCAAAACTCCCTAGCCACCGACTTATCTATAGCCGAATAAGATCCAATCAGCGATAAATACACCCCTTGCTCAAATATGTTGCGCTACTTACAGTTTGTTTCCCGTCTATCACGGTCTCGCTGCCATTCGCTAATGGCCTTTACTGCCTGGCTTCCATCAAGTTCCTTGGTTTGAAGCGCTCCGTCCTTGAACTAGATAAGGATAAAATCAGTACTGGCCAGATCGAAAACTTGAGTTGTTAGAACCAGACCTCAGTCACATGTGTCGAATTCATTATATGAAACGCTTTGTTCCGTTCCATTTGGTCGTCCGTTGGAATCGTTTCCTCGGTTCCATGAACGAGGCAGGCCACTTTATGACGCAGGTCAAGGAGTTTAGAGCAAGGGATGTTGTTGCCCCCCCCGAAATGGATTGTGTCGTCATGCTTCCGCTGGATCCTCCCTAGCGACGATGTGTTTGTGGCGGGGTGTCTTTGGAACATGCCTGCGCCCTCCTTAAAGTTGGTAGCGGAGTGAGTAATAAGTTATAGCCGTAAGGTGTGGCTTACCCCTATAGGCTTTATTGACCAACAATTCTTGTCGAAATCCCTGTGGGCATAATGCTCTAGTTTTAAGAGATTTTTCTGGTTGTTTATGTTTGCCCAAATATACTTCGCCGTTGCATCGCCAAAAACTATTGCAATCCACATTAGGTACAAAGGCTGACAATAAAGTAATTCGAATAAGCATCCCCAAGAGCCGGTCGTTTAGAACTTACGTTAGTCACCACCGCCCATGGGATAATATGTGCTACCTCTGGATCGATACCGGTGTGGTCACCTTTGTGGTATGCCAGACCGTCCTCTTGACAGTCTCGAAACTTCTCATCGGTAAGTAGACATTTGTCACCCGAGGGCCAGGTCTGGGTTTCAAGTGTCGTTAGGCAAGCAGCTGTCATGCAATCGAGCGCACATACCGCAGACACTTGTTTTCTGGACGAGGGCTCATCCTTGATCAGGTTGTTCCAATAGTGGAAACGCTCCTCCATCTCCGGGGTGAGCGATGTAAGAAGGATGTTCGAGGACCTTCCACCAGGGTTGAACACTGAGGTAATTTCAGAAACATGATACGTCTTCATGAAACAACGCTTACCAGACATCAAACCGTAGTTGTAGACATCGTTCATTACATTATACATCCATTCCCATTTGTGAGCGGGTATCTTTTCGAAATCGTAATTTTGAACCTCCTTCCAATCATGGACTGTCATCTTGTCAACTATGTAGATAATTTCAGTTGAGTCTGACAAGAAGAACTAAATAAACTGGATCCACTCTTACATGGCTTGGGAATGAATCCGTAATTATAAGCCTCGTTAAGAAGGACCTTCTCTAATGTACCCCCAAACTCGTACGATTGTTTAAGAGCCCTGACAGCAAGGCCACCGACATCGGCATAAAAACGACTACCGCTCCCTGGCTTGCCGCGGCCAATCGAAACACCACAAAGAAGAGAGTTCTCAGCCAGTTGGATAGCCACGGTTCGTGCTATCTTTCCGGCCATTAGAGAGATGTGATAATGAGAGATAGAGGTGTTTAGACTGACGTCGAAGCAAAGCGGACGAGGCAACCTAAGCGAAATCACCTGCCTTATATACATGTTCGCCCTCATGGCCAGGGACGCTGTTTGGGTTAGGCTGATTGACCCCACAACAAAGTACTGACAAGAGAAAGTCAATTAGATAGCTGACGTTAAGGATGGCGACCTGAGACTCGCTATCGCAACACAGGTTGCCGACCCGGGTACTTGTGTCCGCTTGAGAACTGAACAAAACAGGTACCGACCGACATATTCCACGGCATATCGGTTCGACAGGCTGATTCTTACCGATCCGGATAGCGGGCTTACGCTACTCCTCGGATGTTTTCCGCGCTCAGAGCCCTAGGCACGGTGTTACCGATCCCGGCAAAGTTGGCTCCGGTATGCGTTGCGCTGAGACAGTAAAGCAAGCGCCTCACACGACAATTGAAGGGGAGAAGTTCAAAGAATTTCACTGCTGACTGGGTAAGCCTAGTTCGACGGGGGGGGGGGGGTTGAGAGATAAGGTATGATTAGTATTCGACACCTTTGGTCAAGTGAAGTATTTGCAAGTCGTCAAAGGGACACAAGAGGACAAGCATCCATGATGGACTGAACCTCGTGAGCCAATGGAACATGTACCAGGCACGACCGTGGCTTAAGTCACTCATGGGTCATGTAGTTAGCTCGCCCGAAGTGGCTAGGATAAAAATGGAGCGCATTAATCGAGGGCACACTCGGGGGGAGACCTTGCGACAGGTTCGCTTAAAACGAGCTGAAGGGTGTATAAAGGATGGATGAAAGATATGAGACGCATATATGGACACCAGGCACAGTGGAATGCAAGTTAAAGACGAACGCTGAAAGATGATAAGGTGGACGCCACGCAAACCTGACCACGTGTTACATGTAACCGTTATAAAGTCGCTGAAACCCTCATATATTGGATCCTAACCAGGGTTACAGGGCGAAACGAGAGAAACGAAGACCATAGAGTTGTGGATAATTAGATCGCGTATCCGAATATGTAGGTTATAGGAGATAAGAAGGAGAAATGAGAAATGAGAAAGTAGTAGGCAAAACCACTCACGAAAAAGCTGGTGGTTATCTAATCACACAATCAAGTTCACGCGTCAACTCGCCCGGGTGAATGTCGCAAAAAGGGGAAAACACTCGGATCTTGGTCTCAGATTGATAATAAAAGTATTTGAGAAGTCTTTTATAAGTTTTATTGCATTTCTCAACTCGTTTCCGGGCCGTCGAACAAGATAACCATCAGCTTTTTCGTGAGTGGTTTTGCCTACTACTTTCTCATTTCTCATTTCTCCTTCTTATCTCCTATAACCTACATATTCGGATACGAGATCTAATTATCCACAACTCTATGGTCTTCGTTTCTCTCGTTTCGCCCTGCAACCCTGGTTAGGATCCAATATATGAAGGTTTCAGCGACTTTGTAACGGTTACATGTAACACGTGGTCAGGTTTGCCTGGCGTCCACCTTACCACAGGGAACACGAGACTGTTGGAGCGTTTGATAAACGCTCCACTCTGCGACTGCGGGCTCCATGACCACCCTGCCCGCTCTTGGGCACCCCCTCCGTCGAATTAAAAGTGCAAAGACTCGATTTACCTTAGGTATGACGAGTATATTGGACCGCTCGTCAAAATTCCGGCCGTGGGCTCATATCAGTCTCACTGTGGCTAGCCCCCCGTACCCAAACCCCCGGTGTGTGGGAGACCGTGACGCGGAGCCGGCGGAGCACCACGGTCAGTACTGAGTCGGAGTAAGGCCCGGGCGCTTGAGTATAGTACCCTAGCGTAAGCGCGATCTCGGCGCTTCCGCTCGTCTCACTCCGCTCTAGGGCCCGGCATGGGCAGGCTTGTCCCGGGTATTACCCGGGCGCAACCCGTGCGGGTCGTGATGGGCAGTGCTCCGGGCAGGCCCGGGCAAGCTGTGCCGGTGACGGGTGGGTTCCGGGTAATATTTGCAATGCCCGTGGGTACCCAGCGCTTAGCTGGGGATAAGCCAGTCCCACCGTGCGCTCGTCACGGAGAGGTGTTGGAGCGCAGGCGGGATAATTTTTGATCGTCAAGAATAGATATATACACTAGAATTTGCCAGAATCACAAGGATCCGTGTATGTTAACAGGGATTGGCTGCCGTGGTAGCAGCAATTCCGTTGATTTTGCCTTCCATATCTCTTGTACGAATGATACCCACTTCTTCTTTGCCTACACTCTCCCCCGAAACATCTGCTCCTGCTGAGATATACAAGATAAGCAACGCCCAAGTTTGGACCATGCTGCATGAGATTATCTATGGTATGTATTCTCACTTTTCTGAGCTAGCTTTTGTCTTATGGATGTTGTAGCTGTATCCCAACGCCTTTGGAGATCTGACGCATACAAGCACTTTGATATCTCACCTGAACATTGAGCTATGCGTATTTTTCTTATTTGCTGCTGTTCTTGCTCATAAATACTTGCGCAACCTGTTTAGCATCATCTGGAGACGCTGAACGAGCTTTTTCAGGTGGTCGGTTGGCTATTAATCACCTACAGAATTCGATGGGCGATGTTTTATTTGAGGCCAGGATGGCCGTGGGATCATGGTATGATACACCGCTACTACATTCAGTCGATACAGCAGCTTCAATTGTTGACGCAAATATGAGGTCTCGATATCAATACCTATTTTAGCCTATTAATCATACATTCTGGGTATACCCGGGTCTTACTAATGCCCACCCATGTCCACCCGGGCTTCAGTGGCTATGCTGCGGGTAGTACCCGGGCACTTAGCCGAATTCCCAATGCCCGCGGGCATAACCCGGGCTTCACCCGGGCGTGCCCATGCCGGGCCCTATCCACGACCGTCACTCGCCATCATCCCAGCGACGCGCCTCTTTTTGCGTCCCACCCTCCATCCCCAGTCTTCCCGCCTTTGGCTGACTGTGACGATCCCCATCCCAACCCAGCGAGTCGTACTCGTGGCTTGGGATGCCGGTCACGCCCGCGCGCCACTTGGCGCCGCGCGTCCCCCATTCTCACCGGGACGATTGTCACTGTCTCCTATTAGGCATAAATATTGTATTTTATATTCATATTGATCACATTACTCCCTCTTGCGGGCGTTTAGACGATAGCACCGGCCCCCGACCTCAGTACTCATTCTGTGACTCTGTTCCTCATCATTCTGTTGATGTTTTCGGCGATTGGCCCGGCTAAACTTGTCTTTCCGGTTCCTTCGCCAATGTATATTGCAAGCCGATTCCTCAGCACCAATGTAATTACACTCGCTGCATCCGGAAAAAGGGATCCAAATGTTGCGACAGGTTACCAAGGGTTGAGTGATTGAGCAATTGAACAAATTGAGCCGACCGCACCTATTATATATGGCACAACCGACTAGCTGTTGTTAGACCGAGAACTGACCGAGACGAACTTGCTACCGGCGGGATCGCTTGCTTAGGCAGGACCCTTGCTCAATTCCGACAATAATTGAGCAAGACTCTTTTCCTGATGTGTTGATTCCCCGCTCAACTAGCCAACCGTACGTGTACCTATGTTCGGCCTCTTTTATATAAGTAGTGCTAGCAGCCAATGTGGTTGTGTTCTTGCCAAACCTGTGTGTAGTTTCAAGCACTATAGGCAGGGATAGGTTTACTCCCATATTTAACGAGCCTTGTTGTGACCCTACTGACTTAGTTAAATTATCTAAACATGGACCCCGCAGGTCATAATCGTCTCAAGGTATTTCATTGATTTCATAGTTATAACCTATCATCACTACCTCTACCAAAACCAGGATCACGATATACCTATACCCCACGGCTCACAGTGAAAAGAAGAACAAGCCTTGCGTCGGCCCAGGTAGTGATTAAAAATGAGAATGGGATCGATAAATGGCCGATGGCGTGTAATATGGTCCATATTATCCGGGGTGAACATATTGGCTTTGTGAGCTGACAGGAAGTAAGAGATAGAGGTGGGTACCGTCTAGATTGTCGAGCGCATGATTGAATGCCTATAATTACGACGATTGAGTCTGTCAGCCCAATCTAGCTCCCCGAACCTGTGGTGAGGGTAGAAACCGATGGTGAAAATGCGAGCAAAAGCAGGTCATTGAGACGAGAGAAACCATCTAGAACTGGATTTCACGCCGACTCTATTGGAATGGTGAGAGCTATAGATACCGCAATCTTGAATTACGGACAACTACAAAACAACAGCATCTAAGAGATAACCGCATGCAGCATGAGAAAATCTATGAATACATTGATCGCTCCCGGTCAGCCTTAGCAGTGTCTCCCTCAAGATCGTCCGCCAAGGCAAGTTCCTTCCAATCTGACTCGAACTTCTCAGTGATACCGATGACTTTCTGAAGCTATAATCAGGAGCCAAAAAGAAGTCAGAATAAACATGTTCTTATCAGAGTATCGTTGCGACTTACGTGCTCCAGCCCGAGTGGCTCTTTCTTCGCAATTGCAATCGCCTGCGCACCGCGAACAAGCTGCTTGATTACGCGTCCGTTCATAGGCTTCTTTGCTAGTTTCGTTATGTCGCTATGCGATATATATAACGGCCCAGAAGGTGCGGGGTCTTTGGGTTCTCCAATCTTCATATGAGCTCGAGTTATAAACTAATCAAAGGGTGGTCAGTTGATATATGCGCTTGGGCGAATCTAGGGGAAGTACCTCTCTCCATATTTGGAGGCGCGAATCTTGAGTGAGGTCGGGGTAATGCAATGCGATGGTGAACCGGCTGAGTAGCTACTATTAGTGGGCAAGCTGTCAAGATACTGATTTGGACTCACGATACAAAAGCCCTGTCGAAACTCCGGACTCGGTTGCTGGTGAGAATCATAACTAAAAACAAAAGTAATTTAAATTCAGATCTTGGTTATATGCGTGTGAGTATCTTCCTTACCTCCAGTATGGTACTCCAATAACCGCAAAAAAACGCTAACTCGAGCATTTCTATACGAATCCGACCTGTCACGGGCCTCAAGGAATACGTCCGCCTTGTTTAATTAACTGAGTACAATGCTCATAAACAGAAAGGACTAGGTCACTAACCTCGTCAATGAGAACAATCGCGTTCCACGAGGCCGCCATCTATATTTCAACTTAGCTGGGACTCAAATGAAAAGGCCGAAAAAACGAACCGTTAATATATCGCGCAGCTCGCGTTCCAGGTCGTTCGCGAACATGCCGAGTTCCCCAGAAGACACCGTGTACAGTGGGGACTAGATGGTTTCGTCGGTCTGGTTTCAGAGAAATGAACAAACATGGATATTCTTACCTTCAGATGTTCCGAGATTGCCTCCGCAGTTAACGTCTAAGATTCATTTGTGAGTTTCAAGTAGCGATAGACTACATTTCATCTACTATACCTTTCCAGTACCTAGCAAGGAGGTTACTCAATATACTAGCTAAACCCCGAACCGACTTACCTGGACTTCCATGCAATACCATGATCATCCCGCTTCCTTTGCTATCGACCACGTCGGAAATCAATTGGTCCCCTTTCAGCGAGAACGTTTCCACCTGCGCTTTGATAATCTCCTTGTACTCATCAGAGAGTACAAGCTGATCAAACGCCTTCTCGTTGAAAACGACTTCAGACATGTCTTCTACGTTCAACAAACCCCAGGTTTTAGCCGTGAACGAAAAGCCCTGCTGAGTTGGAGGCATGATGCACAGGATCTCGTCTGAGAACTCATAGTCAATATCAAACTGCTCGGGAAATGTCTTGGCGCTTTTAGATTTTGAGGGTCCAAAATAATATGACCTGCGGGCGATTCATCAGGACAGGTTCACCCGTGAGCTACGTTGGAAATGAAACACATACGGGTATCTACCCCGAGTGTTGCCGCTATACCGATCGAACCCAACTGCGTCAACGATGATTCTTCCGTGCGCCTATTGTCTCATCTTCAGCCTCGATCGCGACATAATACTCCGATAACATACCTGCAACTTGTAATACGCTTGACTTTCCTTATCGAATAGGAAAGCAAATGAGTCGTAGCGCAAATGCTGGAGTCCCGAGTACTTTAGGAGGGATGATATGAGTCAAAGAAACGGGTGAGTAGAGATATCCTCCCGCACCTTTTTGTAGAGCTGCCCTCGTGCTAACGAGTAAAATAAAAGTTGAGAAAGGCTCCAGAATAAGTACCAACTCATCTCACCTATAAGCCTTGCTCGCGATTCGTCGGTAAGTACTTGGATTGGTAGTTGTTTGGCTTTAAGTAACCCCTGGGATGTTTGGTAAGTGGTGAGAAGCTGCTATAGTAATAACGCGGGGGCGAGTGCGTAGTGTACGGACCTTGAATCGAGGTATCTTGATTTTAACTTCCTTCGAATGAAACATCTTGCCGTTCCAATGGTACATAGTCCCGTATAGCTTGAAGGAGGCGCCCCTACACAAAACCAACGTCTCAGTGACAAGAGCGCGAGTGAATAAGGCAAATCTTACTTGCTACCATAGTCCCACGACTCGACTCGTATTCCAATTGGTTTCTCGGTCGCTTCGTCCTGGCTTTCTATAATTGTGTCTGGGGCACACATCGTCCACAAAAGGCTGTAGGACATATGTTCGCTATCTTGCATTCGAGCAACAGTTTCCCGAGTTTCGGAGAAGAGCTGGTCGACAAAATCAAGTAGCTCTGAAAGTTGCTTTGGAACGGAGAGAGGTGGCAGAGTTGACTATTGAACGTTCGTGTGGAATTATGGAGGATAAATATCAACCTTTATTGTCAATATACAACACTCGCAGACCTGCTATGCTACTCACCTCGGGCGCCGGCTCGGTCCGGGTGCCACGGAAAATCGGGAGCCAAGACGAAAATGGTGGTACCCAAGCGGTCGAAGAAGTCTGCGCAGCGCTCGGAGCAGATCCAGTCTTTGGCTCAGTCTCTGTTGTATCATCCGCTCGCGTAGTCTCCTGGTCCGACTTTTCAGCGTGGGGCTCCTCGGCTTCCTCAAGCGCAGCAGCTCTCGCTCGGAGCTCAGTGAGTCTCAAGTAGATATGCCGAGCATCCAGCCCAGGAGGATCTTGATCGAGTCCATCGACACCTTTGAATATCGCCTCTGAACTACACCCAGATTGTCAGAATTTTTCCGAGGGCACATACTAAACATACAGACCGCAGTAGATCAACCAGTGGTTTACTTTTCAAAACAATCCAAGTGTGATCATCAGAGCCTAGCGTGAAGGTTCAAATCAGACGGAAAATATCAATTTTTGCTATGTCTACTCACTGGGTCCAAAAGCTCCATAAGATCGATCGTAAGCTTGAAAAACCAGTCTTGCTGAGCCTGGTGGTTGTGTTGACTGGGGCCCCGATGGCCGAGTTATCCAGTTGCCAGCAGTGTGCTTGTCCCTGAGCCGAGCATAGCGTGAGAATCAATTGAATTTAGTAATGTCTCCCGAGATTTAAATGGAGCTAGCTACCAAGTTTGTTTATTATGGGTAAATAACGCATTGGGGTCTACTTCCTCTTCAACGGTTTTTTTGGCGTCGACTCGGTCCGGCTCTGTTGGGAACCCGACATCCGAAGAGCGATCAGAGTCAGAACCAGAATCAGAGCTGTAATCCATGGTGGTTGAACTCGAACGGGAGCTATTGAGGCTGGAATATCCAGGCTCAAGAAGAGTACAAGGAGAAAGCGGAGAGCTTAGAGTATTTACGTGCTTGAGGCCCAAGATCTGGGATCTGGGGTGGTCGTCAAGGTTAAGCTGTGGCTAGCCAGCCTTTGGGGAAAGATAAGCGCTCACGCTTCGAGAAAATTCATTGCCAAAGTAAATAAGCGCCCGGAACTCACGAGCATGAGCGGAGTCACTCGGGCTTGCGAAAGTCCCGAGCGCAAGAGGATTGCTAGATCGGGCGCTCCCCAACGCCTACAAATTCCCATGAGCGTTGCCGAACAATGATAACCATCTCAAGACATTTTGAGCGCCCAGGAGAAGACAAGGCTAACATGCCCGGGCAAGTTCCTGCTGGGATCCCATGCATGAAAACGCAGATATGACTACATCGCTAGTGACTATGTATCCGACTGATGTAACAAATAAAACTAGTATTTTAGTGGTGAGTAGAATCGAATTTTGCAAGAGCACTTAGTTCACAGAACCCACAGTTCTCGAGCCTAGCTAGTCGTTCATAAGAGGTGCACAGCAAGATGGATCGACAAGTAACCGTACTAGTACTAAGTTCAAATATAAGACGGCTTCAACAGCGATTGTCAAGCGAAGAAAAGGTCAAAGACATTGAGCCTCAAGTTCCGATACTCTGTCGATAGTTCTCCAAGAAGATTTACTAGGCCGAGGGGAATTTCACAGGGGCTCACAGGTGTAGCTAGTCGTGGAAGCAATGGTACCGGTGAAAGCCATTGGAAACTCGTTTATAGCTTGGTGGTTGTTTAGCCCAGGTCTGAGCCCCATCATGTGACTGGGAAGATCTACTGTCACGCCACCTTGCTCATTCATTACATCTCGACATATAGCATCAACGTGCTGAAAATAACGGGCTAATTTTTTGGATAGATAAATGCAAGTTTGCTAGTAGAACAGTATCGCTACGGCCGCCCTTTCTTCCTCTCTCTCCGTTTCCTCCCAATTATACCTCCCAAATTGCCCTCGTCTTTCGCAACTGGAGTCCCAGCTTTAACGACAGCCGTTTTAGAGGGCTTAGATTTCTTCTCTGTGTCTCGGGACGAGGTCGACTTTGCATCTTTTCTCCGCTTTTTAGGTGAAGACGTATCGTCTTCCGTTTCAGCCTATCATGGCCGGTTAGAACGTCCAAGTGGATTAATCAAACGGGAGTAGGCCTTACTTTTCGTTTTTTGTTTCCGTCTGTTTTGCTTAATGGTTTGGAGTTTGATCCTTCGGAACGCTCTTTCCTGCGCTTGACGACTTGGACATTCTAATTCATAGGATAAGTTCGAGTCGATAGAGAAAAAGGTAAAATGCTCACCTCAATCGCAAACTCCAAAATCAGAGTCTTATTCGACCCCTTTTCTTCACCCTCAATCTCCGCATCTAATCGCTCCAGCTCCTCCTTCAATCGTTTCAACCTCGCATCCCTATCTCCCTTCGCATCCTCCCTCCCCTCCTTGATTTCCGCCTGAATCCCAGCAACTAAATCTTTCACCTCCTCCTTCCACCAGCCTCTCATCAACCCTGCCACTCCAGGCCGATTATTCGCCCACCTCAGCACCCTCAGCGCATCCGCGTGTTCCTCCGTCTCGATAAACCCGTATCCTCGACTCCGGCCTTTACCCGTAAGCGAATCGATCCGGTCGGCGGCGCGTACAATCTTGGACTGTCGGATACCCGTAGGTCGTCCTTTTTTGGAGCTCTTAGTCTTTTTGGGTGTAGCTTCGCTTTCGTCTGGGGTGCGGTGGAGTTCGTCTCGGGTTAGAGCCTCTCGTTCGCCGCGCCCGACTTCCGCTTCGAATTCCTTCACGGCGTGTACGGCCAAACGTTTCAGAACCCTTTCAGATGCCCAGAGCGGGAGTCGTCGAACGCTTATACGCATTCGAGAGACGTATAACGACGGATTTGACTTGAGTAAGGCTCGGCGAGAGTCGAAGGACGCTTGGCGCGCGGCGAGCTCCGTAGCTGATAAGCCAGCTGCTGCGCTCGAGTTTGGGAATATAACTGTGGGACAAGATATATGCACTATATTAGCAAACCAAAATGTGGGTTTACGAGAGGCGTTACGCACCTCCTTCACGCATAAGATATAAATTCCGCTTGTCCAGCTTCTCACGGCTCCGCTCGCCCTCTTCTCGAAGCCTGTCCGCTTCGTCCCGCGCCACGGCCCTGGTCACAGAAAGAGTACGCCCATGGAGGACTAGACGTTTGACGAGGGATGCGGACGGGTCGAGTGTGAGGAGGGACATGGTGAATGGGTTGGGTTTATTGCCAAGCTGGTATAGAGTATGAGATAAATAGGTGAATGCGAGGCGGAATGAGGAATACATACAGGTGTAGCATTTGCGCCCAGTTCTCTCGCCATAGCCTCCGCCTCCTCAATCGCCGCGTCCGCATCCTCCTTCTTCCAGAAACACACGAAGCCCGTCCCCCTTGAGCGACCAGTTTCCTTGTCGAGAGTTATGCGGGCATATCGTAGAGGACCGAATGCTCGGAACCTGTGCGCAATGAGATGGTCTAATCATATGCGCAATCGGGTTAGCCACTCACAGAGTCCGCAGATCCTCCTCAGTCGCCTCGAACGGTACGTTTCGTACGAACAAAGTAGTCCCAACATCCGTATCCGGAAGGTGAGGTCTCTCGTGGAGTTCTCCATCCTCATCTTCATCTTCATCCTCGTCACTCTCGTCAGAACCTTCCTCCTCGCTCTCGGATTCGCTCTCCACCTCCGACTCATCCTTCACATCTTCATCCTTCACATCCTCGTCAACATCCATGCCTTCCTCCTCCCGCTTCGACACCGCCTCCTCCCACTTGTCCTTACTCAGCGCCCAATCAACAGCAACAACCCGTCCCTCTCTTTGCTCCTGCTTCCCCTTCTCCTCTTCTTCCTCACTCTCTTCGCTCTCTTCCTTCTCCTCTCCGCTCTTCATCGCGCGTAACCGCTTGGCAGCCTTTTCCCTCGCTCTCTCTTCCCGCTCCCTCCTTGTCAGCTTCCCCTTCCCCTTGGCGCCAACTACACGTCCATTCACGCCCTTGAGGGCCTTCTCGGCGTCGGCGTGGGAAAGCATCCAAACAAAGGCGAAACCGCGAAGTCGGGAGGTTGAAGGTTTAGAGTCATCGGTGCTGGGGGCGGTGGGCAGGGTAACAGAGTAGATGGGACCGTAGGGAGCAAAGAGTTTGTGGAGATCCTGTTCTGTGATCTACAAAGTCGCCAATATGGTTAATCAGAGGGGAAGGGTAATCGGGGAGATGCGAGAGGAGCGAAAAGACGCACATGCCACGGCAAATTCCTCACTATCAGCCTAGACGACCGACTCGGTGCCCCAGATTTATGTCCAACCACCAAACTGTCCACTCGCTTTTTGAGCACAGCTGATATTCGGGATCCTTTATAGACGTGGTTATGCAGTTTGGAGATCGCGGCCGAAGCTTCCGCTGCTGTTTTAAATTTTACGAATGCTGTCAAAAACAATTCCAATTAAATATTATGGTACAGCAGGTGGATAGGAGGACGAACCTGTGTGTGCGTCTCGCCCTGGAGCTGGATATACTACTTCGCTTGCCCCAGGTACTTTCCGCGCTTTCTTCCACAAAGTCTTCGAGTCGATACCTTCGGGAAGATTTGCGAGGACGACGGTTCGAATTGCGTCGGGGTCACCGGGTACTTTTGGTCGTGGCGCCTTTTTAGGCTTTTCCACCTTCGGCTTTTCTGCGTGTGTCAAGGCCCCCTAGACTAAAGTATTAATAACCAAAGCAACGAGACATCATATAATAACCTTTCGGTCCGCCCACTGCAGCCTTAACACACGTCCATCAAGCTCTAGCGGGGTCTCGTTCCCAATAGCAAGCTCTGCGTCTTCCTTAATTGCAAACGATACATATGCAACTCCTTTGCTGACTTTCGTTTCCTTGTCGAGGACAACAAACGCGGAGCGGACGGGGGCGATATCAGAGAAGAGGGTTTGGATATCGGTCGACGTCGCAGTGTAGGGAAGATTGGATACGAAGAGTGTCGAACTATGTACTAAACTTATGAGTTTGCGTCAAAACAAGTTATAAATTTGACCCACCCATGACTCTCGGTTTCTTCCATAGTTGGCGTCAGGTGTGTAAAATTAAATCATGTGGCGGTGCCACGCTGATCGCCGTGCCAATATTTGAAACTAGAGGAAGCGCCCGCGCGGGCGCCGGGCTGAATCACCTTGCTCAGTGGTACTTGATATTTAACAAAGTGATCTAAAGACCAGATGCTCACAGAGAGCCGGGATTGCAACAGAACCAAGCAGAGTACAACTCGTATGTAACTTAAAGCATTAGAAGGCAAATGCTCAGATGTAAAAAACATCCGATCTGTTACATGCCATGGTCTTGCGCCTCTAGTATTACAGGTTAGGTTTTGACGAGATCGTTTTATGAGCTATCGCACTTATATTAGCGAGCTTGCGCACCAGCGGCTATCTGCTTATATCACGTGCGCACGCGCAACGATTGCTATCCACATTTCAATCTGTAACACAATTTTTTCCCTCAACAAACTCAATGAGCGTGGTTATTTTAACTACTATAAGACTGATTCGGTGACCTGGTTAGTCGAAATCAAGCTAGAATGAACAGGGGGCGGGAACTCGGCTCAGCATAAACATCTCCTATGTACCAGGGATCTAGGTTACTCAAGAGCTCAGGCGTAGCGCGGAAATGATATATCTAATTTCTCTGAGTTTTTGGCATTTCCGAGGCATGGTGGGAGTCGTGAACGGACATCGTGTTTAGAAATATGGATAGCGATAGTCGCGCGTGCGGACGTGATATAAGCGGATAACCGCCAGTGCACAAGCTCGTTATTCTATTTGCGACTAAACGTGGAGGCAAGTATCAGTAGGGATATCTGCGCTTGCATTTGAGGTTTCTGGTCTCGATTGAGAGCTCGGAATGTAAAACAGTTACCCGTACTTCGCCTTCGACAGCCGGGATATAGCGTCAACAAAATGATTATTCAGCTTATTGTTGCCTGAAAGTGCTCATACATCGACACAGGATCACATGCGGGAGCGACAAACCTCACCTTAGAAATAACTTTGAAATCAACTCGAGGAAGCTTTGATCACGTAGATCAAAGGAGAACGTGAGAGGGTGTGATAGGAACGAGCGTATGAGCGCATACTGACTCTGAGCTAATGGAGGGCATATAAGGGGGTATATGCGACCCCATTGTTAACCTATCCTCACCTCTACTTCACTCCCTGTCTGTATTCTCGTTTAGATACCACTATGATGCTGTTTATTTACTATTAGTAACTTTGAGTTTCCACTACCGCACCACGAAGTTTAGTCCCGTCAAGCGGGATTAAGCAAGGCACGAAGCGTACTGAACTTGAACGAAGGGGTTGCTCCGCTTGTTCCAGTATCACAAACGCATAAATTAAGTCAGAGGAAGCATCAAGCAAACTTATTTGCCCACCGACAACTGTCAGTTACGCCAACCTACGCGTTCACCGGTTCTCAAGCCCAAGATCAAACGATCAAACGGCTCGACCAAACCACCGGGCATGCTGACACACACACAGGATAGTTACTAAGATAGGTACAAAGGACCCTTCACAATGTTTGGTCAGACCCTGAATATTGGGGGGGGGGAGTGACCTTGACGAGCAAGGTGATCAGGCATTACTGGCTCGGGCTAATCATAGTCCTAACCATTTTGAAGCGACAGCCCCTGAAACTTTTCACTGAACATCCGAGCGCTCACGCTCGCAAGGACGAGTGTTTCCATACGCGTGGCGTAGTCCCTGTTAGATTACTATTTTGCTCTCCCTACAATGGTGACTCACGGGCGGAAAATCCGAGCGAACTCAGAAAAGTGATAGTACTAAAATCAATAAACTATAAGACATTCGTCCTAGATGCATCTTATTTCCCATTAGGAGATCTCCGAATCTTCTGGCAAGAGTCTCGCACGTTCGAGACGCTAGACATCTTCTCTATCTGCCTTGCCCAAGCATGGCGTTTCTTTGTTCGCTCTCCTGAACTACCGTAAGCAATCCAAGCTCAGCTCGCGAACCCTCTCCGCTTTGGTGGTTCACGTAAATTCCATACTGCGCTACGCGAATGCGAATATGTACCACTGAAATGAGAAAGTGAGGCTTCTGGGCCTTGCGTTGATGCTTCGGGCGCGACGGGGGTAATATGTATGCAGGCTGTGTACTAAATGCAACGTATGTATAGGGGAGGCGGATAGAAGATCGAGGAGAGTGGAGAGGCGCGGGGAGATAGCGATCTTGTGACACGTCCAACCTCACTCGCGTGGCACAGCTCCGAAGAGCGATAATCAAGGATGAAAAGGTATCATTTATTCACGAGAGGTTTATTGAAAAAGCTCGGTGTAGGGTGAGTATTTTGGTCCGGAAGCGTCAAGAGGGCGTGGAGGACGATCTGGTATCCAAAGGGTATAACCGTAACGAGGGAGCTCGAACTAAGCGCCGGAATAAGCGGGAGTTTCTATTTGAGTCGGAAACGCGCCGAGGGCGTGGCCGTGGCGCGTCTGAATGATGATCAAGACATACCCCTATGATGAGCGCGAGACGTTACACACTGGACTGTATGGTCGGGGGAACATGAACCAGTCGGCCGTTGAGGCCTCGGTGGAAGCGTCGACCTTTTCGAGAGAGTTGGGATCCTAGTAGATTTCCCTCAGTCTACTCTACTCGCATGATGCAAATCGTCAAACATTACCAAACTTGGAACTGTTTGCACACGACATTGGCACAGCACTTAAGAATCCGGTCGGCGTGCGGAAATAGCGCATATACGCATTTATAAATGCCCAGTGGGCTTGGCAAGCGTCATTCATTTTGCATTACAGACGATAGAGTGTCAAGGGGGGCGTTCTTATTGTTTCGTGCACACAAACACGATGCCCAGACACTACAAAGGAGATGCCCGACAGGTTGGGGGCGCAGGACGTGGGTATAAAGTGATCTGTTCGAACAGACGTAATGCAGGTTCGATTTAGGTTACGGTAGAGTTATATTTGTGGTCTACACATCTACTATTTCTAGGAGCTAATGTCACTCTCCTGTGGTACAGGGACTGAGAGTCGACAATGTTGCTTGAGGTGTGTCTTGCGGGTCCGTGGTTTAGGGGATTTGACAACGGGGCAAAGATATTCTCGGCACTAGCCCGTACAAGAGCTCTGCCGTAGATCGTGGTGTGGCCGAAGCTACCAATTGATTGTGGTTATGGCATGTTCGAGTCCTGCCTAATTGGTGGAACAACTGATGAATCAAACGCGACTCGAGGGCTAGAGCATTTATCTCTTACATGTCAGTGCTCATCACTCCCGAGGCAAAACACGTGGATCACATCGTGTTCTGTAGGCGGCGTCTAACATTGCTCGGATGTAAAACATGCTCGGTCGATATAAAAGCGACAATCACTCTAATTTTTCCTTCCCATCTTCTATTCGCTCTCTCAGATGGCGAGCAGCACAAGGAGGGATTTTTTTCAAGGGTTTTTCGACAACCCCAACCCTAGAGACAACGACCTAAGGGACCAGAGACTTCGCCAAAGACGACCAATATTTAGCAACCCATTCCATGACAAGGTCTCCACCCCGAACGAGACACCATTGGAACGTGACGACCCGCCAATGCCATATGTGCGTACTTTGAGGGGTGTTTCAACCAGGGGGAAATTGCTAAACCGTCATGCTAGGGCGCAGCTACGCAACCAAACGAACCTATAGCGGCACAACACGAGACTGGGTTTAATCCCAATTCCGAAAGACAGTCACTGCTAGTAAGGAAGGAAGAACCCCTCAAAGACTCACATTGCAAATGTTGTCAATCCTGTGGCAAATCCGAAACTAAACTCAATGACGGCCTCCCACAATTGGAGAACCCCGGACCCACTTGGGTATATCTAGTACGACTTGTTGTTTCTTCTTATGGACTACATTGATTCCCAACGCTCTAATTCCTGATTTAGTTCTACGACCTTGGATGGACCGCGACATTCGCAAGTCTGACTTCGTGCGTGCAAAATATTAGTGAACAGAGTGGTGCTGAAACAAATCCTCATGCGAAGTAACGGCCAATTCAACAAAGCTTGGGTATGTACTTATCGATCGATGCATTGGGTCCCTTACGACGTGCATCTGTAGGATTCAGTTTCGTATATTTCATTTTTCGCGCTGGTGTGGTGGATGTGGGCGTCGCAAGTAAGTCACCTTTTGTGGACTTAAGCTGGGCAACTTGTTCATGCAAGTAATAGATGATTTATTGTATCAACTTTTACACAAACGACTGGTATGATCCTCCGCCCCATCTCGTTAATTCGTCTAATCGATAATGTGGATTAGGTTTCACTTGATATCAATATTTCTTCAGCTAGTCATATTCGGAATGTTGTCGGCTACGACACACGGCAAGTCACCCTTCCTCCATGAATTCGACTTTACAGAGCAACTGACTCGGTGTCCAGGATACGATGTGACAAACTATATCCTCCACTCTCCAGGCATCGCAGAGCTCCAACCAATGGATACCGACGAGATTTTTGATCCCGGTCGATACACCGACGAGAGAATAGCTAAAATGTCGATTGTGGTACTGGCAATCTCAATCGCAATCAGTCGGTCAGTTCATGTTCTGTTTGGCAGCTATGGCTCCTGATTCGCCCCAACGTTAAGGGTTTTACTACTCCTCCAGTATATTCGAGGTGAGTTTATTATCTTTAGGTGTTAACTTGCTCATGCTTACATGCCTGAAGTCTTATTCTACGCGCATCAGACGAAGAATAAGGCAAAGAGACACAACTTGTGGTGGAAGCTTTACTTGATTCCTCTCGGACTCTTGGTCTCCACGCCGCTTTTCTTCGTGGCGTGGGCAATTACCCGATCAGCTTACGGGAGAACTCATGATGGTGCTAAACTCAAGTTCATTCTTTGGGGAGCTGGGCTCCTGGTTGAAGGAATCTCTCATATTCGAATGTCTATAATCGGCTGGCTAGGGACCTCAGACAAACACCAGGAAATCTCTGCTGAGGCTCGAGAGCGAGAGAGAAAGAAAAAGGAACAGGAAAAGAAAGAACAAGAGCAACTTTTGCCGTATTCAAATGTAACTTCACGCTCACGGTTGGAGGCTATCACGACTATTATTATCGGGGAGGTAGACATACATATTTTTTCGTTTCGTTCGTCACATTACTGAAGGCTTAACAACTAGGGCATCAGTGGTATCGCAATGACTCTTTTCTCCGTCATATCAACACCCGGTCTTGGTGGTCCAATTGTCGGAAACCTTGCGTGCTCTGCGTTGATTGTGACTTTCCTGTCGTACCTCTATTTTGAGGGCTCAACCGGGGATCGAGGGTTAAAAGGGAAGGGACGGCGGCAAATTTATTGGATACTGCTTCATCTTCCCTTTCTTTTATTGGTTGTCCTCTTGTTAGAAGGTACGTCAATCCCAGGTGATACTTAATTGTGGCTGACAAATTACTACATAGGCGTTAAAAGTCAATTCTTGCTTACGGTAGATACCACCCATCGTATTTTAAAGAGTGATAACTTATTTTGCACTATGTAGTGCTTCATGTCTGCAGCCAATTCGTCCTATAAGGGACTTGATTCAGTGCTCGCCGGTCGAAGGATCGATTTTAACGCCGGCAATGCCACGGCAAATCTAGATGTCAAGAACTACCTCCTTCGGAGGGGTCTCTCTTGGGAAGCTGAATATCCGAAGTTGGTAAATAAACTCACCCAAAATGGAACCATCCCTCTGGGAAACGACCTTTCGGACGAGCAAAGCAATGAGTTTAATGCCTGGAGTATGCAAGTATCCTTCAAATTGATGTTTCAAACATATCAGGTGAGAATGATAGGTATTGACATTTTAACTGGGTATTGAATCGGATGTTTTAGACTTTTATGGGAGACAAAACCACCATACCAAAAGATATTCAAGCCGAAGTTGACAACTACAGCTATAGTACCTCATATCCACTTGCCGTGAGTAATTATCGTTCCGAACCAGCCTCACGACATTACTCAAGAGTCGTTACAGGACTGGAACGATACATCTGGTTTCCTCGGGTCGTCGCATTACTATCAGGTACTCATTATTAAGCGCAACTCAAAAGGCCGGCCGCTTATGTTTTCTCGTAGATATTGGCCCGTCTGCTAAACTCACAGTTACAAACTGCACGATATATTATCGCGATCGCAGGCTTAGTGTTTATATTCATGGCAATTCTGGATCTAGTCCATTCAAGGCCCAGAGGTCAGAAACTGTTGCCCCAGTCTGAACAACTCGCATTGAACACTTTCACAACAGACCGTTATCAATGGGGCTCTATTCTGAGCCGATTCATCATGGGGCTGATTTTGACTTTCCTATTCGTGCTCAATATGGGCCGTTATCCAGGGTTGTGGGTGTACAAGGACCAATTAACTGATCAAGCGGTGATTTACCTGTGGATTTCATCGTAAGCATGCTTATTTAAAGCTAGTTTACGGTTGAACGGCGGCTTAGGTTTATTCAATAGCTACTGGATTTTACCCAAAGTCGCCCTGGCGTTTGGGCTCCAATGTATTGTTGATATTGTACGCGAATTTGCCCGCATTCCTAAGGATTTTACTAATCCTCACATACGTCAGATACTTGTTTGGATGGCCGTTGAGTCTTACCGTAAAAATAACCCCACTTGAATTCCGTAGTTGCAATATTGTCGGTTCTGATTGAATTAAGGTCGAGATATGAGATTGTATTCCGACCCATTCGTTTGAGTCTCCTGATCGCAGAATTCATACGTAACTAGGTGGGCTGAGACAAAGAACTACGTAGTAGTACCAACCCCGTCTCATAATTCCTAGAGAGTTAATTCAGATTGAAGAGGTGCATCCATTTCTGCCTTAGCGCTTTGGGATAACTTAGCACAGAGATTCAAAAGTGAATGAAACAGAGTTCAAGCTCAAGATGCTTGACGAGATATATGCGTAGTCTCAGGGTTCGCTCACGACCTGCAAACTGCTATGATTATGTAGATAGGTTAGAACGAGTAAGATCCAACCCTATCATCCGTCTATCGAAAGTGCGACTTGCAGCTTCGTATGCGAGAAGATATCCCTAGGGTCCTTATCTTTAGTGCTAGCGCTATAGTTCCTTGGTCAACGTCTCTCAACTTACACAACAATGCACGGTTGACACGGACGCAGACAGTGACTCACCGGAATAGCAGAAGGGGTCGATTGAGTTGGGCCAAGCGCTCGCAACCTGCACACTATGAGACAGGGCCGATCACATCGATAGGAACTATTATTTAGATCCTCGCATCGGCTCCCGAATATGCAACTACGTCTAGAATTGGGACCAACCAGCAACTACCGGCGCAGCAACAAATGTACGTGCAACAGGGTAGGAACAGAATTGAGGGGGGCAGTAGTGTTTGATAGAGGGTAGTGGAGCTTATGCGGAGGAAAACGTATTATTTAGAATACAGACTAGCGTCAAGAATGATTTGCCCAAGTTGCCCCATCAGCAGTTCCTAGATTATCTCTGGTCGGGCTCTGAGTCGCGCTGAAATCACCAACGAAACTTCGATTTATCTCATGTAGTGGTCTTTTTTCCCTTGGATGTAGACAGTTGTTCATCGTTGTCAGCCCTCGTTTGCGCTTTGGATCGTTTTTCTTTTCTTTCAATGCTTTCTTGGTCAGATCCTAGCTATCACGATTCCGCATTTTGCACCACTATCTAACAGTTTTCTTCCCATGTCCTACCGACTGCAGCCCTGGGCGCGTGACAAAGCATCTGAGTTTCCGGTATCTTCTCGCGAGTCTAGTCGGTGTCTGTACTTTTACCGAAGCGATAGTTAAAGTGGACTCGAAATATTTATTGGGCACGCATATAACTACCTTTTTCTTCTTCGTTCGCGTGAGAAGTGCCTTAAGGGGGATTCCTCGCGCTCCGGAGTCAATATTCCTCCATCCTGGAGCCCAGCGTGGACGACGAGGACTGCGCCATGAAGTCAATAATTGGAAATTCATGATTTTCACATTGGCAATGCGGGAGTCCCGCGAACACTAGAAACCTCAAGACTATACGTTGACGCCGATATCCTAGTATTTTGTGTCACAATCGTTAGTCTTTCTACCTCGAATAAAATACTGCCAACTCACCTTTGCGATCATACGGCGAGCAATTGGATGGAACTCGCTAGCGTGCGCCTCGAACGTGCTTTTCGCCAGCGCGGGCACAACCTTATTTACCGCGCGGAACGTTGGCCTGCAGAATTTCATGCGGCCTTTGACACCTTTTCCTGAGTCAACGCCGCTGCCCACACCCACAACCCACTCGGTCGCTCGCGTGGCCCATTCAGAGGGCGCGGGCGCCTGGGCCGAAAGTGCGAGCACATACCATCGAAGCCGAATTTCAGCATTCATGGTCGTATCAAACGAGTATTGCTCGCCCAATAGTTTGATGTGTGTGGCAGGGAGTGGCTCATGCCCTTGCAGTCGCTCTAAAAAGACAACTGCGGGCCGTAGGTCGCAAGCGGTGAAAATCAAGACTGTAAAACGGGGTTAAATAGTGAGGAATGTACCTGTTTGATTCGAACTAAATCCCTGCAGGTCTTTCGCCGAAAACGGTAGCTCGCTTGGGTCGCGTTCGCGTGACTCGTCCCACTTAGCTGCGAGCGCATAGGCCTCTTCGGCTAGTGTCGCGTCATACTCGATCTTTTCCGGCAACTAGCGATAGGATAGTCTCAGTGAGCGAAAAAAAGGGAATTTCTAACGAAGTGCATAAACGGACCTCTAGCCCCTCCCCATGTAACCAGGCCTATATTTCCGATAACTGTAAGCGAGACAAGGTTAGCTGAACAAAAATAAATGAGACATACCTGCCAGTCGACCGAGTTTAGTAATTTTAACTTTTCCTCTCCTCCGTGCTTCCCGAAATAGTCAAACAGGTGTGCCCTCCACTCGTCCGTACGGATGGAACGGCCTCGGAACGTATGGATATAGTCACGCGCGTAGGGCAGAAAAATTTCTAGGCCACCCAACTTGCGTTCAAGGTACAACAAAAAGTTAGAACCTTTTTCGTAAGGTACACGGCTATATGCGTCGTCTGGGTCGTCCCCGAAGGAATAATCGATTACAAGGCGCTGGTACTTGGGGGTGTCCTTATATTGTATAAGTGCGTCTTTCAGGGCCTTTTCGCCAATAATATACGAGAAATCGCGTTGAGCTGATCCATGCAACGCACGCTGGAGCAGTCGTTCGGTATAGGTGGTCCAGCCCTGAGAGAATAAGAAGAAAAAAGGGAGGTTAATCAGGTGGAATCGGAATCAGTCCGAGATACGCATCGCCCTAACCTCGTTCAGCCAAAAATGACCCGAGTCTGCGCACGAAACATTATTACCAAACCAACTATGCGAGATTTCGTGAGCCACGACGTCGACGAGGGACCTATTCCCAGCTAGAAGTGCTGCAAGTCGTTCCGAGAATAGTTAGGGTCTATCCATATGTGTATGGCGTAAAGCTTCTTACTCGGTGTGACGAAGGTCAAGCAAGCGTTTTCCTAGAGTGATATCCGTTTAGGTTTCGGCAATTTACTCTAGAGATATCCAAATATGTAACGTACCATTCCACCGTATGGGAATGATGGTGGCAGCACCAATAAGTCGTAGACTCCGAATTCGTAAGGCGTAAGAATATTTTCCGCCTCGATGACATAGCTGTTAAGGGTTGAATGGAAGCTGCATACCAATATCGACGTCGGTGTGGCTGCAACAGCCAACTTACCTGGCAGTGTCATTACTAAATTCCCAAAATGCCGCATCCATTTGCTCAGGCTCCGTCCACACCCCAGTTTTCCAGGACCTCCCCTCGACGGGCGCAAAAGGCCTATATACCACATTCCCAGATGCGATAGCAATGAGATACGAGGGTATAGCAATCGGCTTGCGCACGTTGCGAAACGGGTATGATTAAGTCTGGTTAGTTACCGAGATCAATAGATAAATCACCTGGTTATATCGGTATTGCACACTTTCGAACCCAACGCGCTTGCCATCGTGGGGCGGACCGTCCGTAGGAGGAGAAAGGCGGAGAGCCGACATTAGGACCGGTAGTACGGACGTAACATTCGCGCTGTATGTCTGGAACGAGCCAAACGGTGAACTCGCGTTAAAGAAAAAAACGGCTTCGGACAAACAATTTTCACGGATGAGGTATCTTGAAAAAAAAAAACCAAGAGTAGATGAGACAATAGAAATGTTTCAAACCAACAATGGTACTTACCTTGTAACGGTGCGAGCGATCTTGCATGAATCTGGGAATGGCCGAGTTTAGCCTGGTCCGCAAAATATGGTAACAGACACGAAGGAAAAAGGTTGCTCACTGGTTGGCATTGAGAGAAAAGATAGTCAAACTTCTTGCCCGCAGTCTGCTCTTTCTCAAGCCATCCGACGGCAGTACAACCATGCGTAGTGCTGTAGGTGACCCGAACCACAACCTTCGCACCCTTGCCAAGCGGAGGAGAGAGGGGAATCATCAACGCACTCCCCATGACTGGATGGCGGTTCTTCAAATCATACTGCCCAAATAATCAAGCCAACAATTGATATCCGCGATCTTTCAAGTTCAAATGAACAAACCTCGACAGAATTTCCACCCACTTCAACGGCGGAGATATCAAGATCGGAGGTATCAAACCTAAAATATTGAGATAAGTAAATCTAGTACGACTCAGAGCGAGCAGCGGATACAAAGATCTTACACGACGTGCGTCACCTTGTCCTCGTTGGCTTCAAGGTCGTGTGTGGCCGATCCAGAGATAACACGCTTACCCCAGTCAATAGTCCAATCGAAATGTACATGTTTAGTTGTAATCTGAGTATAGTTTGATTGCGTTGCAGGATCCAAAGCCACCATGTCGCCTGAGGTAGTTGGAAGGTATAGGGTAGTGCGGCTGTTGGTTGTGCTCTGAGCTCAATTGGATCGTAGAATCTGGTCAGGTGACACGAAATGACCCTTGAGAAATTAGACTTTTGAGAAATCTGGTTGAGCACAATACATGTTGAGCAATCAAGCAATCTGCCTTATCGCGGTCAGTATATTTAGTTGCATGGTGCTTTGAAACCTTACGAGCATAGTCATAATAATGGACATCCTCCAGCGATCTCAACGTGAGACCAAGAGCGTTAAACCAGAGGTATATGCACTGATTTTCAACACGTTCACTACAATAAGTGTTTCTCTCACTGTAGAAATACTGAGGGGGTTGGCCGATAGTACATAGATTACGTTGAGACAGCCGTAGGGAGCCGGCAATAGTAAGAAGTATGTTTGCTAGATGAGGCAAAACGAGGAAAGTCTGCCTCGGATTGGTTCGTGTTTGTCTTTGTTATTGAATCAATCCAAATAAATCGCGCCACACACAATGACAGAATGGTCGCTCTCTCACCTCTCTCGACTTTTGATAGATGGTAGAGCGCTTTCCGCTGCTGACTGTGAACCCCGCACGACTTGATTGACTTCAACTAGTGAAACTGGAATCGGGGTTATCACGGCCGAGCTTTAATATATTTACCGGTTTGAAGCCATGTTTCCCTCGAGCAAACGCCCCAGTGGGACCTCGCTTTCACACGCCACCTATTTCTCATCAAACGGCAAAAATAAACTATTGGGCACTCGATCAACTTCGATCGCAACTTCATCCCCCGTCCATCAAGCTAATCGATCGCCAATAACACATCCAAAATGAGCGTAGAATACAATCAATTGAGTGAAGTACAAAAATGAGACGTGGCCAAAACTAATCCGAGTACAAAGAAAAAAGTCGTAAAGTCGTCAACCTACACCCGTACCCAAACTACGTTAAAACAGCCTTATTACACCCATATAGAAAAAGAAATTGCCCAGAATAAGGTATCACGCGTTCAATGCACCATAGAACCGCTCCATCCGCCTCGCCCAGACATCTCTCCTCCACACACGTTCTCGGGCGTTTCCGTACGCAGCCCCAAGCCGAGCGCGCAAACGCTCTCGGTCCTCGTGATCCATCCGTAACCGACCTTGCATAACACGGATCCGAGTACGCATAGCTGAGAGGAGCAAGAGTGGCGTGCGGGTCCTTGCGTTGATGTTCTGGGCCCGGCGGCGGAGGATTCCTTGGATGCAGGCCGTGAACCAGGCGCAATGCAGAGGGAAGGCAGAGAGGAAGAATATCGCTGGGAGTGGCGAGGTGAATGGGGAGTGTTGGTCTAGAACAGGTTTGACAGCGACCGTGTGGCAAATTTCCATAAATGGGCGATTGATGATCGGACAGGTGGCATTAAAGGGAAGGGATTGTTGCGGAGAGCTTAGGTATGTTGCCGCATAGGCGAGAATTAGGATAACGTGGAAGACGATCCGGAATCCAAAGAATGTCGTCGCAAATAGGTAGTCACTTCGGAGACGAGGGTGAAGTGAGCCGAGTGCCAGGATGAGTGTGGGCACCTGTTGAGGCGGCAGGGGTTAGACACGAGATCGCGAGCTATGAGTGGTAATGTGTGGCGCACCTCCATTATGAGCCCGAGGCAAAATATATTCGACCATCCGACAGAGGAAATATAGTGTATCAACGCGAAGTAGAGCGTGTGGTGTACCCAGCCCGTAAGGACGTTTACGTATTTAGGATAACATAAAACGCCCAACAATAGATCACTAGACGTAGTCACAGTCAACGTGTTGTCGCAAGACACCACGAAGCTCTTACTTACGATATCAAATATCCCTGAAATACCCGAACAACCGCATCAGACCAAACACCACTCGCTCGCAACGCTCGAACCTGCCCGCCCGAAGAGAGAAAATCGTAAAAGTATGGCAGAGCAGCCACCGATGTGAGCGCGCTGCTTAGCGTAGTAAGGATCCAGGCGCGCTGCTTTGGCGTGGTATATCGAGGCGCGACCAGGTGATAAAAGATCGCGAAACATGGCACAGTTGCCAGACAAGCTAGATCCTGCAACATCATGGGCGGGGCTGAGAGGGTAGACAGGAACCAGGCGAACGAGAGGGCTTATCGGGCCGGCTTTTGAATGAATTGACCCACGACCGTTTACTAGTCCAACCCGCACAGGGTTGGTTGGATCTGAGGCTTGCACAAGAACGCCATGAACACCGTACTGAGCTGACAGGGCGGGAGATAACGTGATATGAACCAATCGGCGCGCCCAGACAGAAAGTAGACACGTTTTGTGAACGCCAGGTTCAGACACGTGCGCGAGCAGTGGTCGGAGAGAGGTGCCTAAACTGAAACAAACATCACCTTTAGGTTGAGCGGCTAACTCGGAACCGGCAAATGCCAATTTAGGGAACTTGCGGTCCAACATGCTAAGGTGCGCCAGGGTCTAGCAGGCGCTGCCCGACCAAAAAGGCGTCGCATGAGCACTCAGTTTTGGCGCTCGTGGATCGTGCCGACTCCAATGGAAAGGGGTCGCGAGCGCGAAGTGTTTAACCACCAAATAGTCTAGGATAAAGTCAGTGAATTAGTCGGTTTCGCCACGGGGGCCAATGCTTCATCTTTCCACCATGCCTTCCGCCTCACGAGTGTCGTTCCAAAACACAAAATTCTATCCTAATTTGATAAATCTCGACAAGTATTCAGACCTCTAGAGCAATAAGGCCTTGTCACCACGAAAGTACTATAACACCCCACATTTAATTTTGACGTGTTGCTCACCCGCCTGTTCATTCTCCTGGTTTTCGTGTTCTAAGACTCCGTTGAGGTAATCAAAGGGAGACTGACCTCGTTTCCTTCCCGCTATGGATACTGTAAACCCCTCACGCTTTGAGGGTTCCTAGACCGAAGGTAGGCGCCACTTTAATCTATCCTTTGTTGTGAGACGCGCCCGGCGTTGAATGGTTCTAGAGTGGACGATCGACAGGTCAAAGCAAGCGGGGCTCGTGGGTACACGCCGGCGCCAACCGTGCCTGGCGCCACCCTCGTGTATCGGGGCGAGATCGTCCGCGCGATTATGCATGCCTTGAAGGGCACAACGTGTTCTTTGAGTAAATAAGACCTGTGATTTTTTCGGCCAGATTTTCATCCTCCACTCGCTCCTCAAATGGCGGATAAATCCGAAGGCGAATCAAAGAACTTCTTCAATGGCTTCTACAAAGACATTACTTCCTCCGACGAGGATTGTTCTGGCGAGGAACTCAAGGCGCGGAGGCTCCATCAACGACGTCCGATATCTCAAAATCCGTTCGTGCGCCCCAAGACAAAGGTGAAGCAGGTAAGCTAACCCGAGAGAAACACGGACCTTCATTGACGATACATGTCTATTAGAGGAGGCCACAGCAACCGAGTACTGTACTACATCAGATGCGACCGATGAGAAGTTTAACCCTGTTGGGCATGCTGAGTCTGAGAGCAATCCGAAGCAAGAAGCCGAGGAAGAATCTCCTCCTCGTGAGCACCCTGGCCCGACCTGGGTGGACTTGGTAATATCAAAACAACACTGTTGTGGCAAAGTATTCTGACCGTACCGTGTGCGCTGTAGTTTTACGACCTCGCATGGACAGCAACATTTGCAAGTCTCACGCAGTAAGTAGGAATATCCAATTCCCAGGATCGTAACAAAGATGAGTTACATCCTGTGAAAAGAAACGGACAACTAAACGGGCCCTGGGTGAGTGCCCACTTGCGAGAAATATAGAGTCACGCTGAAGAATGATGAATTACTGGGCTATTTTAGTTTAACTTGGTGTACTTACAACCGGTGCTCCTTGTTGTACTCAGCAAAATCTATCTTTCCTCCAGAGCACTCTGGAGCTCTCCGGAGCTCTCCAGAGCACTGGAGCGCTTGGAGCCACCCTCCCCGATCCGGAGCATTTGATGTTGCCTCACGAGCGCTCCGAATCATTATTGAGCAACACTAAGCCCGCTTTGGAGCACTCCGGAGCACATGTTTAGTGATCCTTAGACTTATGTAGTCCCTCGTGAGAGCTCTGGACCATCCGTGCCATGCCAACAAGCAACCCCTAACGTGCATATATGCACACATTTCAGTAGCTGTCACAACAATATACACGGTATATTTGAAGTATATAAACTACAAAATACAAACTACAAGCCTAACAGGCTAACATATTAGTGGTACGGGCATTGACACTTAATATCTGGAGAGGCGAATATGGTTGTGTGAGATGATCTAAGAGTGTAGGCAAGATTCAGCGTGTTATCGTGTTGGCTAGGGTGCACATAGAGTGGCTTGTTAGGCCACGAGAGCCAGAGCAATGAAGAACGTTACATAGGTCAGTTTGGTTTTAAGTATAAACATATATCACGTACCTGACAGTTGACCCGGCTTGAGAATAATATGTTGTGTGGGGTTTAAATACATGGAGACATACGAGGGGAGGAGGAGGGGATCAATACGGCCGTGGCAAGTACGTGGCACCAGGTTTATGTTGCAAGCGGGAAAGAACAGAGGCAGGTTGCACGATTAGCAGCGATCAGAACAACACAGCTGTTAACATACCTACTTTGTACACAAGACAGATGACAATGTAGAGCGGGAGGGGGATGGGGGATGGTGTTGTGTATGGGCTACAGTCGTTGTTGCCTGGGGGAGATTGCGATAAGTTCTGCTGTGATTCGCAAGAATACTTGAGTCTGCTGAGTCCATCAGATTATCTAGGCACACATCAAGTTCCTGGCGGTTAGCCACCCAGTGAAGGTTACAATTGAACAATCAGCGCCAAGGAGCGCCTGTGCTTACTCCGTATATAGGTTACAGTGCTTGGATGCTCTGAAGGAGGGTGACTCGGCAACCTTGGAGGGCGTCCAAGGCCTCAAGTCCCGCAGGAATCACCCAACGACAACCATCATCTGCTACTGCGCGCTGATATCAATCCAGCTGCCCCTACTGTAATCTGACTACTCTTGATTCCTTGCACACTCTTAGCTTATTCTGACCACGTCCGGTTCCATTTACTAGATCTACGATGGTGCGTACACTCACACCCCTTCATTGCTTATATGCTCATTCAATATTATTAAACTTGTCGGAACTCGTGGCGTGGCACCTCTCTGCATTGTCAACGCTAGCTCTGTCTCATGTGTGCCTGCATATGCTAATAGATTATTTTTGTTTAAGTGCATCTCTGTTGTACATTTCGATAATTTCTTGTTGTATATATTGGGAATCCTTCTGATGGACTATCACAAGAGAAAGCCACAAGAAATGCATATACCCAGCTAACAGTTGCTCACCAGAAGTATAAATGGTTAGTTCTATGTTTGGAGCACTCAGAGGCCGTTTGGAGCAGCAATGTAATGCCCGAGAGCATTTAACCGGTGCTCATGATCGCTCGCGAGCGCCCACAAGCACCATACCACGTGCTCGTTAGGCTCCAACGCGATCCGGAGCAAAATGGCCGCTCTGGAGCGAAGGGGGGTTTTGCCGATGACTACGCAAACGCGCTCAGCGGCTAGCCACGTTTTAGTCAAACTTAGGGTGCGGTAAGAGCACGATTCTAAAGTTCGACTCCATCCGATAAGTTCCACGTTTTAGTGAGTCTTAGGTCTAATGTAATATATCAATTAGAACTATCAGGGCAATGAGTAGATGGCACCGCGGAAGGTGCTGTCACGCCCTATCGTTGCATGTTGTATGGTAGATTTGGATAGCGAATAACAAATATAATAATTGGGTACTGTTATGCTAAGCGCAACAGTCAACCCCTAACTTGGTGTTCATTCTCTTGTTCGTCTTCCTCGTTTTCGAGCTATAAAAAGTTCTGAGTCTCCGGTGGAGCAGTTATTTAAATATATCCTCTGATCTGATCAGTAGGAGCACTAGCTTGTCACAACATACCCAGAAACCTGATCCCCTTCCTGTTATAGGATCAAAAGCGTTTTGCTCTTGGGGTTTGAGGGCTTTTTAGACTGGGGATTGCGGCTACTTTAGCGAATACTCGGTTGTGAGCCACGCCTTGTTCCAGGATGATCGATAAGTTATTTATAACACGACTTTGAAGCGAACAAAGGTTTCAGGTGCAGGCCGGCGTTAACCGTGCCTCGCCCCACCCTCGTGTATCATGGCAGGGCCACCTGCACGATCATACACACCTGGGGAGCATGGTCTATTCAGTGGACGTATAAAGCGTCTTGGTCGCTACGTTCATCCTGTTTCATTCTTCGATCAGTGCTCAAATGTCGAGTACCAGCGCAGACAAGACCTCCAAAATCTTCTTCAATGGTATCCGCGAACCCGCCCATCATGAGCTAGAAGAAGAGAGATTCTATCAAGGACGTCCTTTTTCGCAAAACCCGTTTGTCGAAGTGGAGGTATGCTAACTACTGATGACTCATTTTGGGAGAAATTCAGACTAACTTTCAATTTCGACATCATTTGGCAGCTAAAGCCTGATTCAAGGGCGAAGACGGAGCCAGGGCTAAAGCCAGAGCTTTTGCGACCTGTGTCAGAGATGACAATGGAAAAAGTTCATACCACAGCTGCTGTTGTGCTGGAAACCACACCTACTTCTTCCGAGTCCCC
>JANWGL010000223.1:0-27292 GCA_025200755.1 Ceratobasidium sp. C01
TGGAAAGCTTTTCACTGTGTCGGCGCCAACGGGCTGATTTGGCGGCCAAGGTATAGACTAAAATTACGATTTAGCAATTGTCCTGGGATAGAAATTGTTCTCAAAGTACGCACACATGGTTTTGAATGAACGTTAGAGGCGTCGTCTTCGTCAGGAAACGGGCTACTAAATATCGGCCGTCTCTGACGAAGTCTCTGGTTCCTTTGAGCACAGTCTTCAGGTTTAGGGTCCTCGAAAAATCCCCTGAAAAACGTTTTGTTTTCAGCGTCGGCAGGCTGTATAGGTGGCTGATTTGGGATACTAGGGTCGGCCATCGGAGAGCGAATACAAGACGAAGAAAAATTACAGCTGCCATTACCTTTATATCGACCGAGCGTGCTCTTACACCCCTCAGGTTAGGCGCCGCCTGCAGAACACGATGTGATGCACGTGTTTTGCCACAGGATCGATGGACACTGACATGTAGGAGATGAACGCTCTGGCCCTCGGGTCGTGTTCGATTTATCAATTGTTCCATCAATCAGGCAGAGCTCAAACTAGCAGTAGCCATAATCAACCGATAGTTTCGACCACGCGCCGATCTACGGCAGAGTCCTTGCACGGGCGAGTGCCGAGAATATCATTGCCTCATTATCAATCGCCTAAACCATGGGCCCATAAGACATGTCTCAAGCAAAATTGCCGACTCTCAACCCCCGTACGACAGGGAAGTGACTCAGCTCTTGGAAATGGCGGATGCGCATACAACGAGTCTAACTCCGCCGCCAATCAAACCCGCATTATGCGTGTTCAGCCGGACCACCCTATACCCATACCTTGTGCTACCAACATATTGAGCATCTCCTTTATAGTGTTTGGAAATTGTATTTGCACGCACTAAACAATAAGTATGTGCCCCCTTGGCACTTTATCGTCTGTAGCGCAAAGTGAGCGACGCTTGCCAAGCACACTTGGCACTTGTAAGTGCATGTATGCGCTATTTCCAGACGCCAATCTTGTTCCTAAGTGCTGTGCTGATGCCGCGCGCATACGATTCCAAGATTGGCAATATTTAATAATTTGCATACATGCGAGTAGCCTGAGGGAAATCTGTCATGATCTTAACCCTATCAAAAAAATCGCTGCTTCAACCGAATACTCAAACCGTCGACTAGTCTATGTTTCCCCGACCAGATAGCCAAATGTGACGCCTCACGCTCATCATAAGTGCACGCCTCGATCACCATCCAGGCGCGCCACGGCCACGCCTTTAGCGCGTTCCGACTCTACGGGGGCCCCCCACATATTTTGGCGCTTAGTATGTTCCGCCCGCTCTCGTAGGGCAACTCCTCCTTTATGGTTGCACTTTTTGTACTCCAGACCGTTCTCCAGACCTACCTAACGCCTGCTTGCTAAAAGACCTACCTTATCTTAGTTTTCGAAATCTACTTTTTGGAATCTTTGATCGCCACTGTTCGGAGCGATGCTACGCGGGCCAGGTTGGCCCTGTCACAGGATCGCTGTCTCCTTGCCACTCTTCGTTCCTTATTCATATGCTGCATTTAGTGCAGCTTACATACAGGGTGTCTTCCCTTGCCCTGCCCGAAGTATCAACACAAGGCTCGGGGCCTCTCTGCCTCGTTTCGGCGGTACGCATTCGCATTCGCGTGATGCGAGATGGTATCCGCACGGATCGCCAAGCCCAAAGGCGCACGCGAACGAGGCTTGAAGTTGCCTATGTTGCGGAGGCTTAGGATGAGGACAAGGAAACACGATGCTTGAGCGAGGCAGTTGCAAGGGTTCGATGGCATCTCGAACGAGCGCCACTATTGTTACAAGAACAAGGGATCTTGAAATAGCAACTAGCGTGCGTCTTGGGTGAGTATCGTATTGTACACAAACAGATTCAAGTCAGACCGGTTTCCAGGGCCAAACACTCGTCGTAAGATTCTAGTACAAAGGTTTTTTCTGGGTCCATCAATATTATATATATACAAGTGCTCATTGTAGTTAGGGACGAGGACTCTGAAGAGTAACAATCTAAATATCTAACGGAGACTACTCTCTACTTACGAATGCCTACGCGGACGGGAACCTGGGAGGTGATTGGCCGAACTAATCACGTGGCATCGTCGATCAGCATACACAGCCACATTATTGAATTTTACATATCCGACACCAACCATGGAAGAAATCGAAAGCCATGGGTGGGTCAAATTAATGACATCTTTTAGTGCAAACTCATCAATTCAATGTGTAGTTCGACGCTCTTCGTATCCAACCTTCCCTATACTGCGACATCGACCGATATCCAAACACTGTTCTCTGACATCGCCCCCGTCCGCTCCGCGTTTGTTGTTCTTGACAAGGAAACAAAAGTCAGCAAAGGAGTCGCATATGTCTCGTTTGCAATTAAGGAAGACGCAGAGCTTGCTATTGGGAGTGAGACCCCGCTAGAGCTTGATGGACGTGTACTGAGGCTGCAGTGGGCGGACCGAAAGGTAAGTAACGTATACTATCTTATTGCTTTGTTATTGACAATCTAATTTAGGGAGTCTCGACACATGCAGAAAAACCCAAGGTGGAAAAGCCCAAAAAGGCGCCACGACCAAAAGTGCCAGGTGACCCCGATGCAATTCGAACCGTCGTCCTCGCAAACCTCCCCGAAGGTATTGACTCGAAGACTTTATGGAAGAAAGCGCGAAAGGTACCTGGGGCGAGCGAGGTGGTATATCCAGCTCCAGGACGAGACGCACACACAGGTCCGTCCTCGCATTCACCCGCTGTGCTGTAATATTTAATTGGAATTATTTTCGGCAGCATTCGTAAAATTTAAAACAGCAGCAGAAGCTTCGGCCGCGATCTCCAAACTGCATAACCACGTCTATAAAGGATCCCGAATATCAGCTGTGCTCAAAAAGCGAGTGGACAGTTTGGTCGTTGGACGTAAATCTGGGGCACCGAGTCGGTCGTCGAGGTTGATTGTGAGGAATTTACCGTGGCACGTGCGTCTTTTCGCTTCTATCACATCTCCCCAATTACCCTTCCCCTCTGATCAACCATATTGGCGACTTTGTAGATCACAGAACAGGATCTCCACAAACTCTTTGCTCCCTACGGCCCCATCTACTCCGTCACGCTGCCCACCGCCCCTAGCACTGATGACACAAAACCTTCGACCTCCCGACTTCGTGGTTTCGCCTTTGTTTGGATGCTTTCCCACGCCGATGCCGAAAAGGCTCTCAAGGGCGTGAATGGGCGTGTAGTTGGCACCAAGGGGAAGGGAAAGTTGACTCGCAGGGAGCGGGAAGAGAGAGCGAGGGAGAAGGCCGCCAAGCGATTGCGTGCGATGAGGGGCGGAGAGGGGGAGGAGGAAGAGAGTGAAGAAAGCGAGGAAGAAGAGGAGGGGAAGGGGAAGAAAGAGCAAAAGGAGGGGCGGGTTGTTGCTGTTGATTGGGCGCTGAGTAAGGATAAGTGGCAGGAGGCGGTGTCGAAGCGGGAGGAGGAAGGCATGGATGTTGACGAGGATATGAAGGATGAAGATGTGAAGGATGAGTCGGAGGGGGAGAGCGAATCCGAGAGCGAGGAGGAAGGTTCCGACGAGAGTGACGAGGATGAGGATGAAGATGAGGATGGAGAACCCCACGAGAGACCTCATCTTCCGGATACGGATGTTGGGACTACTTTGTTCGTACGAAACGTACCGTTTGAGGCGACCGAGGAGGATCTGCGGACTCTGTGAGTGGCTAACCCGATTGCGCATATGATTAGACCCATCTCATTGCGCGCAGGTTCCGAGCATTCGGTCCTCTACGATATGCCCGCATAACTCTCGACAAGGAAACTGGTCGTTCAAGAGGGACAGGCTTCGTGTGTTTCTGGAAGAAGGAGGATGCGGACGCGGCGATTGAGGAGGCGGAGGCTATGGCGAGGGAACTTGGAGCGAATGCTACGCCTGTATGTGTTCCCCCTCCGCCCCGCGTTCACGCATTTATCTCATACTCTGCACTAGCTCGGCAATAAACCCAACCCATTTACCATGTCCCTCCTTACGCTCGATCCGTCCGCGTCCCTCGTTAAGCGCTTAGTCCTCCATGGGCGGACGCTATCTGTGACGAGGGCCGTAGCACGGGACGAAGCGGACAGGCTACGAGAAGAGGGCGAGCGGAGCCGTGAGAAGCTGGACAGGCGGAATCTATATCTTATGCGTGAAGGAGGTGCGTAATGCCTCTCGTAAACCCACATTTTGGTTTTCTAATATAGTGCATTTATCTTGTCTCGTAGTTATATTCCCAAACTCGAGCGCAGCAGCTGGCTTATCACCTACAGAACTCGCCGCCCGCCAAGCATCCTTTGACTCTCGCCGGGCTCTACTCAAGTCGAATCCGTCACTATACGTCTCTCGAATGCGTATAAGCGTTCGACGACTCCCGCTCTGGGCATCTGAAAGGGTTCTGAAACGTCTCGCTGTACACGCCGTAAAGGAATTCGAGGCAGAAGTCGAGCGCGGCGAACGAGAGGCTCTAACTCGAGACGAACTCCACCGCACCCCAGACGAAAGCGAAGCCACACCCAAAAAGACTAAAAGCTCCAAAAAAGGGCGGCCTACGGGTATCCGCCAGTCCAAGATTGTGCGCGCCGCCGACCGAGTCGACTCGCTTACTGGTAAAGGCAGGAGTAGAGGGTACGGGTTTATCGAGACGGAGGAACACGCGGATGCGCTGAGGGTGCTGAGGTGGGCGAATAACCGGCCTGGGGTGGCAGGGTTGATGAGGGGTTGGTGGAAAGAGGAGGTGAAAGATTTGGTTGCTGGGATTCAGGCGGAAATCAAGGAGGGGAGGGAAGATGCGAAGGGAGATAGGGATGCGAGGTTAAAACGATTAAAAGATGAGTTGGAGCGGTTGGATGCGGAGGTTGAGGGTGAAGAAAAGGGGTCGAATAAGACTCTGATTTTGGAGTTTGCGATTGAGGCGAGTATTTTACCTTTTTCTCTATCGACTCGAACTTATCCCCACGAACCAGAATGTCCAAGTCGTCAAGCGTAGGAAAGAGCGTTCCGAAGGATCAAACTCCAAACCATTGAGCAAAACAGACGGAAACAAAAAACGGAAAGTAAGGTCTACTCCCTTTTAATTAATCCACTTGGACGTTCTAATCGGCCATGATAGGCTGAAACGGAGGACGATACCTCTTCACCTAAAAAGCGGAGAAAAGATACAAAGTCGTCCTCGTCCCGAGACACGGAGAAGAAGGCCAAGCCTTCTGAAGCGCCGGTGGTTAAAGCTGGGACTCCAGTCGCGAAAGACGAGGGTAATTTGGGGGGTATAATTGGGAGAAAACGGAGAGAGAGGAAGAAAGGGAGGTCATAGCGGTATTGTTCTACTAGCAAAGTTGCATTTATCTATCCAAAAGGCTGGCTCGTTATCCTCGGCGCATTGGTGCTATACGTCGAGATGTAATGAATGAGCGAAACTTGGGTGGCTTGACAGTAGATCTTCCCAGTCACATGACAGGGCTCGAACCTGGATTGAACGACCACCAAGTTTCAAGCATGTTTCTAATAACTCTCACCAGCACCACTACTTCTGCGACTAGCTGCCGCCGTGACATCCCCCCTCGGCCTAGTAAACCTTCCTGGAGCCCTACCGACAGAGTATCGCAACTTGAGGTTTAATGTCTTTGAGCTTTTCTTCGTTTGAGAATACCTGTTGAAGCCGTCCCACAGTCGAACTTCGTACTAGCATGGCTGCTTGCCGATCCACATTGCTGCGCACTGCTTGTGAACGACTCGCTGGGCTTGAGAACCGTAGACTCTGTGAACTAAGTGCTCTTGCAAAATTCGACTCTCCTCATCGCCAAAATGCCGGTTTCGCTTGTTAAATCAACCGGATACAGAGGCGCTAGGAATGTAGTCATATCTGCGTTTTTATGTATGGAGATCCCGTCCGGAACGTGCCGGGCTTTCCAGCTTTGTCTCTCCTGGGCGCTCAAAATGTTCGGGATGGCTATCATTATTCGGCAACGCTCATGGGAATTTGTAGACATTCGTGAGCGCCCGATCTAGCAATCTTCTTCCGCTCGGGAGTTTTCGAAAGCCCGAGTGACTCAGCCCGCGCTCGTATAATTCCGAGCGCTTGTTCATAAAGCCGGTTCCGAAGTGTGAGCGCTTATCTCGACCTGTTAGCCACGGTTTGACCTTGATGACCACCCTAGGTCCTAGATCTCGGACCTCAAGCACATAAATACTCCGACCTCTTCAGTTTCTCCTTGTGCTCTCTTCGAGCCTGGATATTCCAACCTCAATAGCCCCCACTCGCGTCCAGTCATCATGGATTACAACTCGGATTCTGACTCTGACTCTGATCGCTCTTCAGATATTGGGTTCCCAACAGATCCAGATCGAGTCGACGCCAAAAAACCCATTGAAGAGGAAGTGGACCCAAATGCGTTATTTACCCATAATAAACAAACTTGGTAGCTAGCTCCGTTTAAATCCTGGGAGACATTACTGAGCACAATCAATTCTCACGCTGTGCTCGGTTCAGGGACAAGCACACCGCTGGCAACTGGATAACTCGGCCGTCGGGACCTCAGTCAACACAACCGCCAGGCTCCGCAAGACTGGTTTTTCAAGCTTACGATCGATCTTATGGAGCTTTTGGACCGAGTGAGTAGCCAGCAAAATTGATATTTTCCGTCTGATTTGAACCTTCACGCTAGGCTCTGACGATCACACTTGGATTGTTTTGAAAAGTAAACCACTGGTTGATCTACTGCGGTCTGTATGTTTAGTATGTGCCTCAGTAAAAAGTCTGACAGTCTGGGTGTAGTTCAGAGGCGATATTCAAAGGTGTCGACGGGCTAGATCAAGATCCTCCTGGGCTAGATGCTCGACATATCTACCTGAGACTTTCTGAGCTCCGAGCAAGAGCTGCTGTGCTTGAGGAAGCCGAGGAGCCCCACGCTGAAAAATCGGATCCAGAGACTACACAAGCGAATGATTCAATTGAGACTGAGCCAAAGACTGGATCTGCCCCGGGCGCTTCTTCGACCGCTTGGGTACCACCATTTTCGTCTTGGTTCCCGGTTTTCCGTGGCACTCGAACCGAGCCGGCGCCCGAGGTGAGTACTATGTGCGGGTCTGCGAGCGTTGTATATTGACGATAAACGTTGACATTTATCCTGCATAACTCCATATGAACGTTCAAAAGTCAACTCTACCACCCCTCTCCGTTCCGAAGCAACTTTCAGAGCTACTTGACTTTGTCGACCAGCTCTTCTCCGAAACTCGCGAAATTGTCGCTCGGATGCACGATAGTGAACATATGTCCTACAGCCTTTTGTGGACGATGTGTGCCCCAGACACAATTATAGAAAGCCAGGACGAAGCAACCGAGAAACCGATCGGAATACGGGTCGAGTCGTGGGACTACGGTAGCAAGTAAGATTTGCCTTATTCACCCGCGCTCTTGTCACTTAGACGTTGGTTTTGTGTAGGGGTGCCTCCTTCAAGCTATACGGGACTATGTATCATTGGAATGGCAAGATGTTTCATTCGAAGGAAGTTAAAATCAAGATACCTCGATTCAAGGTCTGCACACTACGCACTCGCCCCTGCGTGATACTATTGCAGCTTCTGACCACCTGCCAAATATCCCAGGGGTTACTTAAAGCCAAACAACTACCAATCCAAGTGCTGACCGACGAATCGCGAGCAAGGCTTATAGGTGAGATGAATTGGTACTTATTCTGGAGTCTTTCTCAACTCTTATTTTACTCGTTAGCACGAGGGCAGCTCTACAAAAAGGTGCGGGAGGATATCTCTACTCACCCGTTTCTTTGACTCATATCATCCCTCCTAAAGTACTCGGGACTCCAGCATTTGCGCTACGACTCATTTGCTTTCCTATTCGATAAGGAATGTCAAGCGTATTACAAGTTGCAGGTATGTTATCAGAGTATTATGTCGCGATCGAGGCTGAAGATGAGACAATAGGCGCACGGAAGAATCATCGTCGACGCAGTTGGGTTCGATCGGTATAGCGGCAATACTCGGGGTAGATACCCGTATGTGTTTCATTCTCAACGTAGCTCATGGGCGAACCTATCCTGATGAATCGCCCGTAGATCATATTATTTTGGACCCTCAAAATCTAAAAGCGCCAAAACATTTCCCGAGCAGTTTGATATCGACTACGAGTTCTCAGATGAGATCTTGTGCATAATGCCTCCAACTCAGCAGGGCTTTTCGTTCACGGCCAAAACCTGGGGGCTGTTGAACGTAGAAGACATGTCCGAAGTTGTTTTCAATGAGAAGGCGTTCGATCAACTTGTGCTCTCCGATGAGTACAAGGAGATTATCAAAGCGCAGGTAGAAACCTTCTCGCTGAAAGGGGACCAGTTGGTTTCCGACGTAGTGGATAGTAAAGGAAGTGGGATGATCATGGTCTTGCATGGAAGTCCAGGTAAGTCGGTTCGAGTTTTAGCCAGTATCTTAAGTAACGTCCTTGCTAGGTACTGGAAAGGTATAGTAGATGAAATGTAGTCCGCCGCTACTTGGGACTCACAAACGAATCTTAGACGCTAACGGCGGAGGCAATCTCGGAACATCTGAAGGTAAGAATATCCATGCTTGTTCATTTCTTTGAAACCAGACTGACGAAACCATCTAGTCCCCGCTGTATACGGTGTCTTCTGGGGAACTCGGCATGTTCGCGAACGACCTGGAACGCGAGCTCCGCGATATATTAACGGTTCGTTTTTTTCAGGCTTTTCATTTGAGTCCCAGCTAAGTTGAAATATAGATGGCGGCCTCATGGAACGCGATTGTTCTCATAGACGAGGTTAGAGACCTAGTCCCTTCTGTTTATCAGCATTGCACTAAGATAATTAAACAAGGCGGACGTATTCCTTGAGGCCCGTGACAGGTCGGATTCGTATAGAAATGCTCGAGTTAGCGTTTTCTTGCGGTTATTGGAGTACCACACTGGAGGTAAGGAAGATACTCACACGCATATAACCAAGATCTGAATTCAAATTACATTCATTTTTAGTTATGATTCTCACCAGCAACCGAGTCCGGAGTTTCGACAGGGCATTTGTATCGTGAGTCCAAATCAGTATCATGACAGCTTGCCCGCTAACAGTAGCTACTCAGCCGGTTCACCATCGCATTACATTACCCCGACCTCACTCAAGATTCACGCCTCCAAATCTGGACAGAGGTACTTCCCCTAGATTCGCCTAAGCGCATATATCAACTGACCACCCTTTGATTAGTTTATAACTCGAGCTCATATGAAGATTGGAGAACCAAAAGACCCTGCACCTTCTGGGCCGTTATACATATCGCATGGCGATATCACGAAACTAGCAAAGAAGCCTATGAATGGGCGTGTCATCAAGCAGCTTGTTCGAGGTGCCCAGGCGATTGCGATTGCGAAGAAAGAGCCATTAGGACTTGAGCACGTAAGTAGCGACGATACACTAACAAGAATATGTTTATACTAACTCCTTTTTGACTCCCAATTATAGCTTCAGAAAGTCATCAGCATCACTGAGAAGTTCGAGTCAGATTGGAAGGAACTTGCGTTGGCGGACGATCTTGAGGGAGACACTGCTAAGGCTGACCGGGAGCGGTCAATGTATTCATAGAATTACCCATGCTTCATGTAGTTACTATTTAGACGTCATTATCCTGTAGTTGTTCGTGTGCTATGAGCGCGACGCTCCTAGCTATCACTACGCTGATGAAGTTAGTATGAAACTAAATCGCTCTAGTAGCTTGAGACCCCGTTATGGGGTTTCGTTACTCTGATCTGAACACGCACATCCGACTTCGTACTATTAGCTGGCACCTGAGCATATGAAACTGACCCTGCTTGACCAGAAGTCAGTTCCCGACATCAACGGGCGAGCTTGACGCGGGTCAAGAGGTTTAAATTCCAGTTCCCGCCCGACAAATACCGACCTCGGAGCCAAAACGATCCACCCCACGCCTTCAGTTTCCTCACAAACGTCACCCATCCAAGCAATCCAGTAATACAAACCCATAAATCTCATAATAGATAACTACAAAACCAAACATACAGCCAAACAATGTCCGCCCCCACCCCTTTACCCCTCCACATCCTCCCACTTGACACCTGACACTCACGCCCACGGATTCCCACTCAAACTCGACTCACTCGCCCCAAACGTATCCATACTCACAACCGCATGCGGCGGTGGCGTCGTAGTCCTCGCGACCGTCACCTCAGCCCCGACGACTTCTTCCTCTGCGTTGGCTCCGTAGACTTCCGCCCCGCCTCCGTGTTTGTCGTCTGTCGCGTCGTCGTCGGATGAGTCTCGTTTGACGTCTTGGACGCGGACTTTGGTTTGGTCGACTGAGCCGTCGCGTTCGCGTTCTTCGACTGAGACCTGGGAGGAAGTTTCGTTAGCATGTGTATATCCCTCATCCCCGGTCAACTCCCTCCCGCGGAGACAGAACCAACCAAACGCCCAACCATGAAGATAATAGTAGACTGGTAACTCACCTCCACATCCCGTCCCTCAGCCACATACCCCCTCCGATAAACCTTCGTCCCCCCAGGCCTCAACGCAGGATCTCCCTTCCTCCTATCTCGAGTCGCAGCCGCCTCAGCCGCCCTCGGATCCTCCACGACCAAGTCCACCGCATCCGGCGGAAGCGGCCGCGCGGAGCGGGTCGGCGGAGTATGCGGTTGAGTAGGAGTGTTCGACGTAGACGGACGATTAGAGTGAGAGCGAGAGCGAGGATTCGAGTGTGGAGGCTCCGGCCGGAGATGAGGGGACCCAGACCCAGATGGACTGGACTTGGCTTTAGATTTGGTCCATCGCATATCCACACCCCCGATTCGTACACCAGGCCTCTTTCCCTCCCTCATATCAATATCCACAGCCTTCCCAGGTTTAGGCTCCACCACTTTCCCCCCTCCTCCCCTCTCCGTCCCATCCGAATCCGAGTCCCGCCTCACACGAGACTTAATAGACTCCCCATCCGACCCTTCAGCCCACTTCCCATATACCCCTCTCCCACCTTCTCCAGTCGCACCATATCCTTTATGCGTCCTAGTCTTAGGCGCAACGACCACTCCTCCAAGTCTCGGATCAAACGCCGCAGCTCTCTGGTCTCTCAGAATACCCTCCTCGGCTTCCCAGACCCTCCTCCGCGCGTCTTCACTCGAACAATCCACAACCGGGTAATTGTAGTCCCCAAATACGAGCTTCCTAGCGTCTTCATACATCCCATCTTCGCGCTTGCTCTTCCTAAACCGGACAATTCCTAACGAATCCCTCGACTCGAACTGAACGTCGAACGAGGTAGGAATGGTGAGTCGCTCAGCGTCCGAGTCGGATGACGAGGATGATTCGGAGTGGACGACTTGGGCAGCTTGGTCCTCTGTGAGAGCCGCATACGCGTGATCGTCATGAAGCCGCTCGTCCAGCGCACGACGGGCTTTAGAGAACGGGCCAACGGCAGGGGCGGTATCGTCCGCGGGCATAGGTAACCAGTATTTCTTCCGGCCTCCAGCGGCGTACCGCAACCCAGCACGGATCCTCGCGTCCCGACCTGTACCCTGATGCATGCCACCTTCAGCGGGTTCGTAAGCTTGGTACGTCACTCCTCCTTTGAGCGTGGCGCGCGCGTCCACCATAACGTCAAGAAGTCCAAATGCGTCTCGCAGAGCGTGTAGGAACGGCATGCGCGCGACGTGGTTCGGCGAAGGCGAGGTAAAGTCGGACGTAGAGAACGCATAGGAGTGAGCGATAGCGAAAATGGGCATTTCATAGCAGATTAGGGTGTCGGTAATTGCTAGAGAGATATGTTCGACGTCTGTGTATGGTCCGACTACGGAAAGTTGAGTTAGAGTTGGTCGTGTGCAAATGTGGCGGAAGTGGGAAACGTGGCGTGAGAAGGTGGAGGAGAAACGGAGGACGTACTGCTTTTTATAGCCCCAATAGAAACGAGAAACGAAATCGTAATCGACTGCCAGAACGAAAAGAACAATATTCCCTTGACACACAAAAACTTGGGCATCGGACTACACCCCATACCCACCACACCACACCGTCAACACAAACCCACCCAAAACACACACAAAAACACTCACCGAAACGGCTTCAAATCGCTATTCACACACACCCAAAACATAGCGAGACAATACAAACTCAAACAGATCGAAGTGTTGTAGACGATACTGACATAGAGGTACCCAGCGTCCACTCGGAACGCTCCCTCGCGGTACTTGCCTAGCGCTTTGAGAGTGAGGGTCACAACCGCTAGTATAGGTTTAACCTGGACATATTCTATGAGGGCGTGAGTAAGCGGAGGTGAGTGATGTCATGAGGACGAGGTAAGAGGGCGTACGCAATATACCCCGCCTGAGGAAGAGGAATGTGAACGGGTCCGAGGCGTCCAGCTCTCGCTTGAATATGCTAACAGGGAAAGCGTGTTGCTTGGGTTCGCGGCCGTAGAGAAGGATAAGCAAGGAGCGCTCGCCGCCGAGGTAAATCAAGAGCAAGTGAAAGAAGCAGTAGATAACGAATGCCTATCACACGCCTGTCAATCTTATATTAGACACACGCAAAGCGCCAGCGCTCACCTCGTAGACATCTCGAATAACATCAATAATCACCCCGGCCTCGAGCGAGAACAACGATATAAACGACGAAATCGCATAAAGCGGAACCATAACCATAATCCGAATCACCATTCTACCAACCAACTCATCAGCCACACACCCACACACACACCACCAAAACGCTCAAACTGGGAACCCACCTCTGCAAAGCCGGTTTCCTATAATTCTTCAAATGGAGATATATAGACCATGTCGAGACAACGGTCGCCACCGCAGTCGCAAGTCCCGCAGTAACGAGAACAGTAGTGGAGAGACCAGAGCCAGAGCCGCCTTCGCGAGTGCTCTGGACGTTCATGGCAGCGAGCACAGTTTGCTCTGCGGTCGAATGTCTCGAATCGCTTGTCTTGGTCAAGTTTGGACGTTAGACTCTGCCACACGCGATCGCCATGACCTCATCATTACCTGACAACGATAAGCGCCGGCCAATCCTCAAGCGCTGGTTGATCAAAGTGTTTTCCCCAGGTTTCTTGCCATGATCGACGCAGTTGGTGTTTAATTAGTTGAATTACGTAGCGCATAAATAAAACGGTTAAAAATACAGTAAAGTAAACCCCATATAAACCTAATTAGTCCCGACCAGCAAGAACACCTAACACCCAACATTAAGTTACGGGTCCATCCGCCTCTCCACAATCCCCTCAGTCAAAGCCCACAAGTCCCTCCCCAAATCCTCATCCTGCGCCAGCGCAGACGGCTTCATAACCTTCCCAACCGGCACCATAAACTGTCCCTTGAATGACTCCGCCTCGACTCGTACTCGGGGATGAGACGCTGCGTAGACGCTGTTCCGTGCGCCAGAGGCTTCGTCAATGAAGAATAGTTTCACGAGGACGTTTGAGATTAGGCCGAAGAGAGGCATTTTGGATGTGGCTACTTTTGCGGCTTCGGTTGCGACGTAGCCGGGGTGGATGGAGACTGTTATAATATCAGAGTCTTCTTTGTCTAATCGTCGCTGAAGCTCCTTTGTGAACAAAATGTTCGCGAGCTTCGTCCGGCCTGAACCCGCAAATCGTCAATCACCAGATACGACATGTAGAGCGGTAGGTTTGACTCACTGTATCGAGTAAGAATATTCTTCCAGCTGTCTGGGTTCTTTACCGGAAACGGCTTGCTAAACTCGGTCGGGTCCGAAAACGATATTTGGGTACCTTTTCCCCACATGCTATGAACTGTTGACGCGACCTATACACCTTCTCCATCAATAAATATACCTAGTATAAGCAACAAAAAGACATACGTTGACAATTCGAACATCAGCGCCTTCCCGCGCACTAGTCCGTTTCATCAAATCCAAAAGCGTCGTCGTCAGGACAAAATGTCCAACATGACTTCCCAACGAAACATCAGTCCCAAAACTGACGCGCTAGCAAAACACGTACTTGATAGCCATCATACTCTCCACCCCATCTTCGTTAACCTCAAAAGGAGCGTCTCCCCTAAGCGCCAAAAATAGCCATCAGCCTTCTCGCTCTTCCCCCACTTTTCAAACACCAAAACTCACAAACAAGCATTATTAACTATCCACGCAAACCATAAATCAGCTACCCCGCACTCGAGTACTCTGACAGATAAACTCACCAATAACATCCAACCGCTCTTCAACTCCCAAAAACCACTCAGCGCTCTCCCGCGCCTTGGCAACACTCGACAAATCAAGCGGAAACCACTTGAGCTCGCCCGTCCTCACGTCATCATCACCATCCACCCCCAGCTTAATCCCTCCCGAACAACCCGACGAATCAGAACACAAGCGAACCTCCGCGCGGATCCGGTCTATCGCGCGTCTCGCGTTCTCTTCAGTCCGGGCGCCGAGGTACACCGTCCCACCGAGCTTATATAGCTGTTTAGCTGTTTCGAACCCTATTCCACGGCTAATTTCCAGATCCAAGAATATTAGCACAAGGGACGAGGACGAATGGATGGCGAGGCGTGCAATTATTAGTGAGCACGATGACGAATAGATCGACATCGAGTAGATAGAAGGATGAGCAGCCGTAATAGGTGTTTACGCCTGGTGTCTCCGGGCATAGAAAAGCGGCTTGACTTACTTGGCACCCGTAACCATCAAAACGCGACCGCGTAGATCAGGCTGGACCGACGGAACGCGGGAAAGTAATCCACCCATTCTATAGTCGTTAAAATAATTGGTAGGTAAGAGGGGTATAGGAGGGGGAGGTCGCCGGTGTTGGAGGGTTAAAGAGCGATGGGCGGTCGGAGTACTATGGCTGACCGGGTAACGGAACACCCCGTGATCTGACCGGGAAGCGGAACAGCGCGTACACCTCAAGAACGCCTGATCAGATTGTCTCCAAATAAGAGTATATTGAAGTTTAAAGTCCCTTCATTCCATTCAGATGCTCCCTCCGGCCAGTTACTCCTGTTTTGTATGGTATTGTGGTCAAAGTGTATTGCCATTTCGCATTTTTGGGACTTCCGAGGGTACACATGGTGAGCTGTAAGAATCGTTTTGGAGTATCTTAGCCATAGAACCATCCTGCTATATGCTATTTGAGCCCTAGAATCTTATTTTCATCATCCGAAAGCCATTAAACGTGAGCTTGAATCTCATAGTTAGATTGAATATATGCATCCGAGATGTGAAAAGAGCTTCCGAGAGTGTCTTGAATTCTGCTTAGTCATCTTGGTCTCCTGTTCTAATCTTTGCGAGAGTGTGCCCGTGAGTATATTCAACAATAAATGGGTGTATACATGGTTGCTAATATGCATACACCATAGCTATGGGTTCGAAATCCAAGAAATGCCAGCCCAGGAGAGCAGCTGAGAGAGAGGCAGCCATGGAGCGCGCCTTGCACGATGCACGAAACCCCCAGAGATCAACTAAACTCACAAACCGGGCGATTGCACGCAAGCACGGCGTACCGCTAACAACACTATGTGCAAAAATCAAGGGCCGTCAGAGTCGTCAGCAGGCACACGAGGTTGAACAAGCACTCACAGCGCCACAGGAGGCCGCACTTGTGAGATGGATCATCTTTCGGGGCACTATGGGCCTCCCAATGTCCAAGGAGGATGTCACATCACATGCAAACGACCTTCGCGGGGACAAAGGGCCAGTCGGACGAAATTGGCATCGTGGTTTCTACCAGCGACACAAGTCTTCATTAGCCTTCAAACGCGCCTCCGGACTTGATCCCAAGCGTGCCTCTGGGTTCAACAGACCTACGGTTGAAGCTCACCTCAAACTATGGGGAGAAACCCTTACCGAGTACGCTATACCTGCCGAAAACATCTATAATATGGATGAGAAAGGTATCCAACTTGGTGGCGGACGACATGGCAGCCGGCGACGTTTTTATTTTGGGGCAGGTCAGAAAGACTACTATCGAGTTAAAGGCGACTCACTTGAGCTTGTGACTATTATCGAAACCGTATGCGCAGACGGATCGGCGCCAATCAAACCAGCCTTCATCTTGACGAACGGGAACCTGGGTCAGTGGTGGGAGAATGATGAGATCGGAGGGTGAGTTCAACCTGTCCTGTGATGATGCGCCACCTTTAAACTGACTAGATGAATAGAGTTGGCATTAGCGAGAATGGGTGGACAGACAATAAACTCACTGAGCAATGGTTCAACGATCAGTTTATACCACAAGCACAAGCTCGAAATTCGTCTGGCGCGCCAATTGTTTTACTGTTCGACGGACATGGCTCGCACATTACAGACGAGATGGTGACGGCAGCCTACGAAAAGAACATATTCCTATTCTGTCTTCCTCCAAAAACTACTCACCGATTGCAACCACTCGATGTGTTGATCTTCGGGCAAATCCAGGCGGCGTGGGCGAAGCTATGCGAGGATCTGGCGGCGAACGGCGATCCTATCAACAAATCAGGTGTAATGAATCACTATATTACGATCAGGAAGACTACACTCACCGAGAAACTTGTCTGCGATGCCTGGCGACACTCTGGTCACTACCCGGTCAACCCGCAAGTCTTCACAGATGATGACTACGCCCCAAGCCGTACCACCTCTTGCCTATCGCACATGCCTGCGGATTTCCCACCCGAGGTCCCAAGCTCACCCCAATCGGCTCAATTTTCGAATATTTCCGATGACGAGAGTAGCGAGGGCACAGACGAAACCTACACATCCGAGGATTTGGGTGAATCAGAGGGGGAGACAGAAATGGAGGTCTCTACTCCACACCGGTAAGTACACTCGTATTAAGTGAATGTTTAACTCACAAATTCCCTTGCTCCACATCTGCCGACAGAGTAAACACGAAGAATGTGGCAGTTGTAACCCACTGTTCACTCCAATCCAAACACGATCGGCCTATGCGAAGCGTTGGCGCTAAGCGTGCCCGAGTTAGCGTTACGCCCGAGGGTGCGGTGGCCGCGATGAATCGCATGCGAGGGGAGCTCGCTGCTACAAAAGCTGCACTGAGGGTTTCGGAAGCCGCACTGGGGGCTGCGAACGCTCACTGTACGATTGCACTGCGCGCCAATCAAGATCTAACGACTCGCTTACACAACGCGACAACCAAAGCCAAACGACCGCCTACGGACAACGTTTTTCAGGGTCAGAAACATGGCTTCTTGACAGTTCCCGCAGGGAAAGAACGTCATGAAGCAAAGGTTTTGGCAAAGCAGAAGGCCGACGAAGAGAAAGCACAAGAGGAGGCCAGAAAGGAGCAGGAGGCTGAGGAGGCAAGACTTGCACGGCATCAGCTTGTGACCAACTCCGAGCATACTTTCAATCTAACAATTGCTCGCCTGAAGAACTCTCGGATTGACATTATACGAGATGTAGCAGCAACACTCGGCCTCAGTCACGATGGCATGACAAAGAGCAACCTGTTTAATGGGATTCTAGCTCATTTTGACTTACATCCCCATCTGAAATCTCAACCTAGATACGAAAAGCTGTTCTCTTCACGCCGCGCTGCTGGCTCCTCACAAATGTAAATAGATTATTCATAATCCTATATATTCCATATTTAGTACATTCTAAATGTTTCCGTCCGGAATCATCTCGTTCCGAACCGGTCCGCCTGTTCCACTACCCGGTCAGCCAACCCCCCTATCCTGTTGGGCTCCCTAGCCATAGCAAGTTGTTCGTTTGTCCGCTAAATCGACCAGTGTGTTGCCAGTATGTGTAAGAATATAATATCAAAGACTGAACCGAATTAACCAAAGTCCGGACGCTTAGGAGACAACCGACTCCAGCTGTTCCGTTACCCGGTCAGCCATAGTAGGGAGTGAAAGGCGACGAGAAAGTGCCTGACAAGTCGGACAGAGTCACGTGACCGACATCTTAATGGGCTCATTTTCGACGAATCGTTCGATGCGCAAATTGGAATCGTGCGATGACTGTCCCGGAGCGGAGTTGGTTAATTATACGGCTAATCAACGGCTAATCTTGGAACGAGGAAGGATGAACCTCGAACTAAACGTCGATCAGCGCAGACCTGGGTGGAAGTTGAAGAAGCATGAATTATATTATGTTTAGACGATTAAGAACACTATAATACAGCCGTTGTCAATTGTTGATACTTCATTCGTTCATAACTTGCTCGTTCAAACAGACGTGCACTGGAACGAGCTCATCTTATCGTTGAAGTTCTGCGAGTTGACCGAGCGCAAATCCGAAGAGCCTGAACCCCACACGTATCAGCCAGCCTCAGTATAAAGCAGTCTAGAAGAACTCACCAGGGTTAACGAGATACCCGCCGGGGTTCGTACCCTTGCAATCCCAATCACTGAAATACGACAATTAGCGCACATTCACACCCACTCAGCTTCGGAGCCATACCTCCAAATCATGCATTTCAGCCCAGGATCAGGCCCGAAACTCGAAATCTGGTCGTTGAATTCGTTTCCAACGTTGACGCATTGATTCGCACTAGCCACGTCCGCCAACCAATTAAAAAATACGTAAATTTAATGGGACCACTAACAGATACTCACCTGAAACCGGATACAAAAAGCTAGTAGCGAACAGGCTCAAGTCAGTGCCCTGGCCTCATGGCGACAGCATGGCAGTACTTACGCAAGGTTCCTTGTAATTAATTTCTTTGCAGAAAAACACACCTCCGCTAAGAGCAGCAGGTGCAGGTGTCTACGCAAGAAACCATTCAGACAATGCCGAACCACGGAAGAACAAGATGGACTTACCCCGGGAGTCGGCTTAACCACATTACTGGGATCGAGTTGAGCAGGGGTAGTAGTCGTACCATCCCACCCACGCTCCGTCTTCCAGTCATCGCGAGGAGAGATTGGAGCAGGAGAAGCAACAACCGCACCGACGACCGACAAAGCAACAATCGAAGCGAAGCGCATGGTAATAATATCAAGAATTAAGTAATACGAGGTAATACAGTAAGCACCGCGTGGAACGAATCTACAGAAAGGGGTGGGTGCCTATCCGACTCACACACCACGAGTATATATACCTCACACCAACACCCCCAACGCCGTCAAACACTCGGCTTACTCGCCTGACTCCCCAGACAAAGCCGCTCGGAACGGCAGCATCTTCAGCCACTATGGCAATGCACCCGCTCCATTCCACAAAGTGGAGTCAACGTGTCCTATACGACACACGTCGCCCGACATGTCCGCGCTAAGCCTTTCATTGCAATGACGCCAAATGCCGTTGACAAACAAGATCTTCCATGCGGTGCACTAGCCAAGCCGATCAAGAGTCGTTAATCAGGCCGTTAGTGTCGGCAACGCCGCCGTTATGATATCATAAGTGAGAGGTGCCGAGTGGAGTGATTAAAATGACGAAAGAGTCCATAATGAATCTGTTCCGCTAGACAGGGGTTGACCAGACATAGCCCAGAAGAGTGCGTGGCGAGCTTCTAGACTTGAAATGGTGGAGAGTCCGGCCGAGTGCGAGACCACGAGCTAGACGCCAGTCTTCTATCATTCAACGTTGGAATGAGTAAACTCGAATCGGGCTAGACCGGCGGTATGAGAGGAAACAGTAGTCGTTGTGTGAGAAATCCGCCTGTGCGAGGGCCTGCGAGCTTCAGAGCGGTGGAGGTTGAAATGAGAAAGAAGGTCTAATATCACGTGATATGTGTCATTGAGGGAGTCATGAAATACAGTACAGTCATTGAACCAATTAATTACAGCGTAATTATTGTGGGAATATTCGAGCCTCGATCATCGCACAGACCTACATCCACGAGGTACAAATTATAGCATGAGTTTCCAGAGAGAGGGGGCATTATGATACACCGATTGTTCGTTTCTTATCGTTCTTTCATTTCGAGATCGTTCATCTCAGACGGATTTGCACTGGAACGAGCTAATCACGTCGTTCCAGCCTATTGTCCGGAAATCCTCGACCCCTAAACAAACGTCTCCATGAGTTCGACTCAGTTTCGAACAGTGGTTAGAAAATTACCAGGGTTTCTAATGTAAGCGAAGCCAGTTCCCTCGCAATTCCAGTCACTACGGCCAATGAGTCCGTACGTGCTCAACAACGTTCGGCCGCGGTGACTTACCTCCATATCGTGCACTTGATTCCACTCGTAGGTCTGAAACTCGAAATCTTGTCGTTGAACTCCCTCCCGATACCGACACATTGAGTAGAGCTAGCAAGGTTCCGATGGTGAATCGGTGCAAGCATCAACAATAATACAAAGGATCTTACTTGAAAGCCGCTACATGGAGCTAGTGAGAGCCGAGAATCGTGAGTTTCATTTCGGCCCTCAATATCCGTTTCTACTCACGCAGTTGCCTTTAAAGCCAACATCCTCACAATACGTAACGCTCCCATTGAGCGGTGCAGTAATCACTGAAGGTAAGAGCCCACCAACCACCGACAGAGCAACAATCGAAGCAAAGAGCATGATCGTTTAGCGGAAGAAAGTAGTACGAAGGAATAAGCGACGCGTGGGCCGGATTCGCAGAAGGGAACGAACGGCCGCTCAATCTACTCACCTCATGAAGTTATATACTTTCGACCAGGGTCATCACCCACAACCACGCCTGGCTCCGTTCCCTCCCAGGCCGGGGTGGCTAGGATTGGCGCCCTTGACCGCTAAGGCGGTGCACCCCCACGCTGATTCGATGAGGTAGTGTGCCCGATGAAGCCGCGGTCAGGGGATGAGTTCTAGGTGTAAAGTCTTCAAGAACGCCGAGAGCCGCTTACAAATCAATTGTACCATGTGCAAGCCAAGGGAAGAACCTCAGTTCAGGAATCAGATAGAGTAATTTAAGTTGAAGGAGAGTCAACAGGCAGGTGTCGTGGATTTGTCCCGTTCAGTCCCGTTCTCGCGAGGCAGATAGGAGCTAATACAGTCACATCTGCTCGGTTGAGTGCTCGGTCCTTCTGCTCATAAAAACACGTGTGCTAACTCATGCTGGATCGACAGAGACACAATTAGAAAGTTTATTCCCTAGATTATCTCCCAAGGTGGTTAAAAATGAAAGCCGGAGGATTTAAAGGATGATGGAGGTCGGGTAAGTTAACTCCAGGTTCCACGTGACGGGCGTCAACGGTAGCGAAATGCATATATAAGTAGCAAGCTACCTGAACACACCAGACAAACTGCTCCAGGGAAAGCAACAGAGAAAGACACGGAGGGAAACAAAAGGCCCCGATATGGGTGCAGGAATGCGCGAGGCTCAGGATTCAGTTCAGCTAACTCGCTCGACGCGCCGGCCCGTGTGGCTGAAATATGAATTATAACATTGTTTGCCCGGTAGAAACAGTTTGACATAACCGAAGTCCATTCAAAGTCCATTATTGAATTCTCGTTCACTTCACTATCATTTATCTTAGACGGCCACGCACTGGAACGAGCTTGCCAGATCGTTGAAGTTGATTGTTCGGAGATCCGCGATCCCTGAAACCAGCATCTCATCAGCTCTGCTCCGCCGGAATTGCAGCAAAACTCACCAGGGTTAACTATATAGGCGGTTTTCGTGCCCTTGCAATCCCAATCGCTAATCCAGCACAATGTCAATATACAGTAATGCCCTCGTTAGCACCGACGTACCTCCAGAGGTAGCATTTTATTCCATTGTCAGGTCCAAAGCTCGATACCTTATCGTTGAATTCGTTTCCGAAATTGATACATTGATTGGAACTGAGAATGGTCATTGGTGAGTTGGCCAAGCTGAAAGATTGCAGAGTAACCTACTTGAAACCAGAGACGTAAAGCTGAAGGAGATGGAAAGTAAATGAATTAAGATTCGCGGTTTATAGTGTGAGCCTACTTGCCTGATTTCCCATCCAATTGATCGCGTCGGTAAAGAATACGCCTCCGCTGAGCACCGCTGCTGTGGCAGGCCGCTATGACCACAAAGGAGTATTAATATTGAAGTTCAGACCACATCAATCTCGACTTACGCCAGGCGTCGGCTTAACCACATTGCTGGGATCGAGCTCGGCAGGAGTTGTGACCTCACCGTTCCACCCACGCTCGGTTTTCCAGTCGTCACGAGGAGAGATCAAAGTTGGAGAGGCAACAACCGCACCGATGACGGACAAAGCAAGGGTCGAAGCGAAGCGCATGATAATAACGTCGAGGATAAGTGATACGGTGAAGGCGACGCGGGGGCGAATCTGGAGAAACGAATGGGCGCTAATGTAGCCTAACTATCCCTCGGGTATATATACCCCCAACCAACGCCGACAAATGCAACAAACACCTGGTCGGGCCGTCTCTCGCATTGGGATGGGTTGGGGAGAGCGCCCAAGGCCGCTAAGGCTATGCGCCCGCTCCCCGCTCCATTGAATGCGGATATGTGCCCGATGCACTCGAATTCAAGCAATCAGGTATGTGGGAGATTTTTATGCCCCACGCCGCTAGGTTCGTCGTTCGATGATGCAGAATGCTGACAAAGAAGATCGCCCATGCAGTGCTCTAGCCAAGAAAGAAGCAACGATCACGAGTCGACTGTCGAGGGTTGTTGATATTGGACAAGCCGAACATCAGGGGTGATGAGAACATAGCCACTATACTGGCAGTCGCTAGAATACGCCCGCCGACGGCGATGGCCGCGGAATAGGGTGACGAGAACGATTATCGGAAATTGTAGACAAAGAAGTTTACCCCTCCAGACCCCTGAAGTATGGCGACACAGCATAGCCAGAAAGGGGGCGGAACAGCGCGTCCACGATTAGAAAGCAAGCATTCCGAGTTTCTAGATCAGAAGTGAAGGGGGGTCGGGCCGAATTTTGGTCATTTCGCCGAGGTAACCGGCAGGACTCGGGAAGGACCAGGAGAGACCAAGAGGCACGTTGTTGAGAATGATGGAGAGAAGGCACAGGGAGGGACCGCAAATATTGCGGAAGGCCAGAACTTTGAGTCATTTTGATGTGAGAGCCAGGGCGAGATCCAGCAAGAGTCATTGGCGCCGAAAGTAGTCAACCTTGATATCACGTGCCATAATTAGGAGAGAGCCAAGCCCGACGTGGCGCGGCTCCTGTGCCGTTGAAATAGCTCCTTGTAACTGATAGCACCGATATTTATTCACAGTTAAATTGTATCTGTCTGAATTCGCACCGGTTAGGGCTATCGGGGACGGCCATACCATGGGCGTGCACCTGAGTGCGTTAGTGAACCCGCACAACAAAATTTATTACAAACTCTGAAGCACCACAGCCATAGCGTCTACTTCTCTCTCACTCTTCGGAGGAGCTAGGAACTCACAACCAGGGTCTGGTGCGGTTTTGTCGCACCAAATGGACCCCGGTCGGAAACCGATAGTCCCACCACCACCTCTAATATCTGCTTTCCATTGGCGTCCGAGACTGGCGTGCCCCGCGCTGGAAAATATATGCGCTTCCGCTTATTCTTTCGCTGCCAAATCATCAGCCCCCACTCGACTTCATACGGCTCCTACAGTACGAGTTGGAGGGCAAGGTAATGAATCGGGTGCCATAATCTGCTCACGTTCTGCGAAATAGGAACGATCGTAGCTCTAAACGATTCACGAATACTCTTTGTTCGCATCATGTCGTTGATCGCCTCCTCGACCAACGCCGCGCTGTGCCTTGAACTACCCATGCCCTGGGCGAGTAGTTACTCCTTCCGTGCCGTTGGAGACTACACACGCAAGCGGATTAGAGTGATGATATTCGCAGCCACAGGAACTCGTGGGTCAGTAAAAGGAAAAGAAGTGCAAGATAAGTGCAGACTTATTTGCTGAACTTCTTTTTCTTTTTCTGGGGTAAAAGTAAAATAAGTGCACACTTCTTTCCATTTAAGTACACTTGATTGAATAGATTATCTGGTCCTCTTGAGAATATAGTATACATGAACTAGTAGCACCAATACGCGTGCAGGCTAAGTCACGCAGTGTCTCTGCTACACGCAACGGGAGAGAGGTGTAGCTGGCCGTCAGCAGTCACCTGCTTCGTGAAGTTGCTTCGCGAACCTCATCTACTCACGTGTTAGAATCCTAGAAAGATCCTCAGCAACAATATTTCTGCTCAATGCGAGTAATCGAGTGACCTGCCACGGCCAAAGTAAATGGTTCATGCGTGGGTGAAGAGCTGAGCAGACTCACAAAAAGGTTGGCCAATCTTCAAAGCCCCACCGACCGGCCGTGCTGCCTCAAGCAAAGTCGACGCCGGAACAGTCCCAATGACCTCGAAAGTCATTTGTTCCTCCCCTGCTCAGCTCAAAGGTCAAGCCCGATCACAACGCAAGGCGCGGTGCCGAATGCTAGGCATCGAGATTATGAAGGAGGCTGGCCCTCACTCTGGGGGCGAGGATGGCGAGCCCGACACCTTTCCCTCTCGTTTCGTCCTTCCCGAAACGAAATACTGTCAGCCTTATCCGCATTGGAAAGCGGAACCTAACAAGCAGATGGACCAGGTCCCAATATTCATACTCACTCACTTTGCGTTGCCACTTCGGCTCTGGAGCCCACTCATTGTCCCGACCTTTCTCCATAGTAAAGATAGAAATCTAATAGTAAATAATCGAAGGCTTTAGAGGGCTATTGATAGTAGAATGTAGCGGGATGGTTTGGCGGCGTCTAGAGCTACATCGTCGACGTTGAAGCTAACTGAGCAAAGTTGACTCAGCGATTCTCGTGTGAGTGCGCACGGACCAAGCAGTAATTGGCTGGTGGAGCAGGCTTTTATTGTGTATTATGTGTGTCTGAACTTTTTCTGTGAATTTAAGTGCGCATTAAGTGCGCATTTATTTCACGCATTATTCTAATCTCATGTATGCACCTACTCTCCTCGCGTTTAATGCACTTATCCCGCACTTATCTCGCACTTCTTTTACTTTTACTGACCCACGAGTTCCTGTGAGCATGTGAACAGGGAATTACTTACAATACTGAAACCACCATATAATGGCATAGCGTAAAATAATTACTGGGACTGGGCAAGGTGGCGGTAGGATGATCGTAGCGGCGTTTATTATAATGGCATGATCGGGATGTTTGCATCCTGAATACGAACCAACTTCCAGGGTGCATGAACATGACGGGTGGCGGTGGACTTTAATTATCGGGAGGCGTCGGGAACTCGGCGACTCGGTGCTCCGCTTCGTTGGCAAACTAAATGGTTTACTATTCTGATATAATTAGTCCGATCATGTCTTGCGGTATCCGCTTTCCATCGTAGTCGTTGGTGACGCATCTCTAGTTGCAAGATACACCCACTCATGTTTATTTCGTCATCTAAATAAGGTTAGACCAAAGTTGCCCTCTTGGACTTTTTAGAAATATGAAGTAGCCGATTTTAGAGAGGACACCTTAGACTCTACGGTTGCGGAGCCCCATCGTTTCCGAGAAGGGCAATGAGCACGAGTCCACTCGGTCCACACTGTTGGAGATTGAAATTAGTGATGTAGAATGACGAGGCGTGAAGGTGTGCTCACAACCGATTGTATTGTACGCGAGGTCTCATCGGTGAGCTTCAAAAAAACGAGATTATGGTTCAGTGAGACTCAGCTATTTCTATTGTGCTTTGGTTACAACTGTGGGCGGAGACTGCACTAGGCTTCCCTTTGCGTTCTGATTAGGCTTACGGCTGCGAGCCAATAAGTTTTAAAAGATACTCGCATAAAAACATGGTTTTACGAGTACATTGATCGCTCCTTGTCAGCCTTAGCTGCATCTCCTTCGAGCTCTCCTGATATACCAAGCTCTTTCCAATCGGATTCGAACTTCTCCGTAATTCCGATTACCTTCTGCAACTGTAGTCCGAGATCCAACGCACGGTAAGAAATGTTCTAGCTGGGCGTATGAGCTTCCGGTACTTACATGTTCAAGTCCCATCGGCTCTTTCTTTGCGATCGCGATCGCCTGCGCACCTCGGACGAGTTGCTTAATCACCCGCCCGTTTACCGACTTCTTCGCTAGTTTGATTATATCTTGATGCGATATGAATTGTGGTCCTGAAGGTGAGGAGTCACCAGGAACTCCAATGGTGAAGTTAGATACCATATATGCGCCGAAATGATATGCGTTTACTTCTCTCTAGATTTGGAGTCGCGAGTCTTTTTCGAGGTCGGGGTAGTGCAACGCAATAGTAAAACGACTGAAAGGGTATGAGATGAGATGGTTCTTGAAACTGCAGCCGGAAATTGACTCACGAGACAAATGCTTTGTTGAACGTACGGACTCGATTGGTCGTGAGGATGAGGACTAAAGTAGGGGAATTACGTGGAAAGCGTAATTAAAATTAAGGTAAGTATATGCGAGGGGTTGATAGCTTACCTCCAGTATGATACTCCAAGAGTCTCAAGAAAACGCTGACTCGGCTGTTTCTCATTGAGTCGGATTGATCGCGCGCTTCTAGGAAGACATCTGCCTGTCCGATGCGTGTAAGGGAATATACTTCAAATAAACAAATGAATTTGAGACTGACTTCATCGATTAGGACAATCGCATTCCATGAAGCAGCCATCTACGCTTCAAATTGAGTGCTACGGGGCGACTCTTGGTGGATACCAGCACATACCATCATTATATCGCGTAGTTCATGTTCTAGATCTTGCGCAAATGTGCCGAGTTCGCCTGAGGATACCATGTAAAGCGGACACTGTAGACGCATCCTTTAGCTGTCTGCAGAGGTGAGATCGGAGGAGGCTTGTACCTTGAGGTGCTCTGATATAGCTTCTGCTGTTAGAGTCTTGTATTGAAATGCATGAGTAATATTTTGAGACGTGAAACGATTTGTGCGGGCCGTCATACCTTTCCGGTACCTAGAGACGCTTTAGTATGAATACTCCGAGAGAATAAATTACTTACCTGGGTTGCCATGCAAAACCATAATCATCCCGCCTCCTTTATTATCCACCAGGTCCGACGCTAGCTGATCACTCTTCAGCGAGAAGGTCTCCACCTGGGCTTTGATAAACTCCTTGTAATCGTCGGAGAGCACAAGTCGGTCAAAGGCGTTTTCGTTGAAGACAATCTCCGAAAGGTCTTCCACGCTAACACGACCCCACAATTTAGCCATGAACGAGAATCCGAGTTGGGTTGGTGGCATTAAGCACAGAATATCGTCTCAAAAATCGAAGTCGATGTCGAACTACTCAGGGAATGTCTTGGGGGTTTCAGTTTTTGTGGTCGGGTATGTGTACTCATATATTCTGTTGTAAAGGCGGCGAAGTGAGCCGCGAATGGATTCACTGTGTAACAATATGTATACGTCTGTAGAGTAAATACAATGGTAATATACTATACTAAACGTG
>JANWGL010000223.1:27517-39158 GCA_025200755.1 Ceratobasidium sp. C01
TTGATAGACTTTAACACACTGGTCTTGGTAAAGTGCTCTTCAATAAAACGCAGTAGCTCCAGCAGTTGGTCATGGACGGAGAGAGGCGGTAGTATAGATTTGCTTGCCTGGCCAGACTAGAGTATAGTCAAAAAAGCTTGCTCTGATGTCGTAGGTACAGCACTCACGGCTCCTGGAGTTATAGTTCTTTCTAACGGTTCTTGCTTGGCTTCCAAGTCGTCGAGGGTTGGAAACAACGATGTAAATGGTAAAAACCAATGTTTCAAAGGTGTTTGGGTTATGCCAGGGGCGCCGAGTACTGGCCTTACCCCAGTCCCGAGACCAGCAAGTGGCATCGTGAAGCCCGCCTTGAAAGGAGACATTCTCCCAAGGGGAATAGCTTTATCGTGGGCATTTTGTTCTTCTTCGAGGGCGGCGGCCCTTGCCTTGAGCTCGGAGAGTCGTAGGAATAAGTGCCGGGCGTCCAATCCAGGTGGGGTCTGGTCAAGGCCTTCAACTCCTTTGAGTAAGGTTTCCGACCTAGATAGCCTAAGTGAAGAATCGATAATGACCAGAATCTATGGAATTGTCACACCTCAGTAAGTCAGCTAGAGGCTGGCTTGACAAAGTAATCCAGGTATGGTCATCAGAGCCTAGTGCATGCATGATTCAGCTTCAAACACCAAAATCCCAGAAATGTACGGACTTGGTCGAAATGGGCCAAAGGATCGATCGTATGCATGAAAGATAAGCCTCGCGGAACTCGATGTTTTTAAGATGTTGTATCCGGGTGGTCGGGTAATCCAATTACCAGGCGCTCGCTTGTCCCTAGGTCGAGTGCCAAACGAGTGAGAAATATGTGCATTAATGCTATCTTACCTACCATATCTGCGTGCTGTGAATAAACAAAGCATTTGGATCTACCTTCTCATCGAGCTCTGGTTCTACAGGGGCATTGGCTGAGAAACGACCTCGGGTTCTTCGAAGGGAAACCGAGATGGAAGGCTCGGATGAATCAGAATCGCTAGAGCTGTGATCCATTATTGATGGGCTCCTGGAGTCACTAGCGGTGGGTTAGGTGATGACCGAGAGAGCATGTAGAAACAGAGCATTGAGACCTCGTTTTATATTCCAGGCAGACGCAGCGCGCGGGGAGCGTACAGCATTAGCCGCGAGCAGAAGCGCCAGCACCACTTTGATTGAGAGGGATCCCCGAGTGGAGTCATACCCCAGCGACGTAGCCTACGATTAAGGGAATAACGCCATAAATTGGCACTACTGTAACTGTCGTCGTATGTGCATCTCTTTAACTTCGACTTTATTTAAGACTACACAAAGTTACGACCTCGGCGCGATTAAAACACAACCTTATGGCAACTAGCGTTCATGAGTTTAATTTTCAATCTTCACCCCAGCACCATTCGCTGGGACGTGTGGCTTCAGTTCGAACCTCATTGTCCCTTTGATTGCGACAACTTTTCGAAGCTTCAGAATGAACAAGAAACCAACTCAGCGAGCAAGCTACGCTAGTATGTAACGCAGTTACTTACATGTTCAAGCCCTAGCCGCTCCTGCTTTGCTATCGCAATTGCTTGTGCATCTCGGACATGTTGCTCAATTTCACGCCCGTTCATCGGCTTTTTTGCCAAATCTACCATATCTCCAAACGATATGTACTGGGGGCCTGATGAACGGCGCCCTTGAGGGGGTCCAACCTCCACCTGAGCAAGTCCCAAGAACTTCAAACGTTGTGATGAGATTTGTCACGGTTTTACCGATGAGAGATACTTACTTCACTCCAAACTTGGAGTCGTGAATTTTCATCAAGGTCAGGGTAGTGCAATACAGCTGTGAAGCGGCTACAGAAAGGTCATCGTATTTGCACAATCAAGATGTCTTGTGTAGGCGGGAACTTACGAAGTGAATGCCTTGTCAAAGTTTTCAATGTCGGTGCTCTCCAGAATTAAGACTAAAGAGTAAATAAGGAACATGATTCCGTGAGTAATGCAATTGCCGTTAGAGGTATTGTTTTTAATCAATCTTACTTACCACCAGTAAAATATTCTAGCATCCGCAAGAACGGGCTAACTAGGCTACTCCTCGGTGAGCCATATTCGCAGGTCTCCAGGACCAGTTTTGCCTGGCAAACAATCATCAGTAAATTGTCTTTATTCAGTCAAGCTTGATACATACGTCCTCGATAAGAATGATTGCGTTCCATGAGGCCGCCATCTACTTTCTTGTTAGGATCATCGTAGCTCTATGCTCGCAGGGGACTGACCTTTGCAATATCACGCCATCCGCTCTCAGAGCTATACGAAAAATCACACAGTTCTCTACTGTTGACCCTAAGCAGCGGGAGCTAGATATTATTTTTAGCCCCAAGTACAATTACGAGCGGGGTGTATGACAAGTTACCTTAAGATGTTCAGAGATTGCTTCTGCGGTGAGGGTCTTAGAGAGAACCTAGGGTTAGGGACCGAGGTCCAGGAATAACCAACATACATGACATACCTTCCCCGTGCCTAAAGGAACGTCAGCACACATGTTTTCGTGGTACAACCTGGAGTGCGCCTACCTGGATTACCGTGAAAGACCATGATCATTCCATCTCGCCTGTTCCCTCGCAGATCTTTGATGAGCAGCTCCCCTTTCAGCGCATAGGTCTCAGTTTGCGCCTTGATGAACTCCTTGTATTCGTTAGAAATCGAAAGCCGATCAAATAGCTGTCCGTCGAAAGCAATATCTGATAGGTTTTCCACGCTGAAGCGACCCCAGGACCTAGCGGAGAACGAGTAGCCAATGTGGGTTGGAGGCATCAGACATAAAATGTCGTCTGAAAGGTCGGAATTAGGATCAAATTGTCCCGGAGATGTCTTGCGTGGGAAAGGGTCCTGGTCGCCAACCGAGATGTAAGGAGTTTGATACCTGCGACACGATCAGCACATGATATTTAGCTTAAGCGTGACATACGTACTCGTACGGGGGTTTAAATTTACAGCCAGACTCGCTGAACCCAAGCGGATCGATCATGACTTTACCACGGGCCTGGGCGAAAGGTGTGAACGAGGGGAGACCACAAAACATATGTATATGGAACTACCTGGAGTTTAGGGAGGTTCTCTCCTTTGGTATCCGTCGCATACAAGAATGAGTCGTACTGTAAGTGGCGAACCCCAATATACTTCGAGTAAGGTATATGTGTAAGTATATTAGAAACTAAGGAGGAGAGACTAATGCACGGTATGTACCTTTTTGTAGAGCCTTCCTCGGGCTACCACGTGGAGTTAACTATCTGAATATTTCCTAAATAAAGGTAAGAATACTCACCGACGAGTTCAGCTCGGATCTCCCCTGAAAGCACACGGATCGGAAGTTGGTCCGCGTTGAACAATCCCTAAAACATCGCTCGGGAGTCAGACGGCGCGGCGAAGCCAGCTTCAACTGAACTAAGTTAAAACCTACCCCAAATTGAGGTACCGTAACCGTCGTTTCTTTCGAGCTGAACATCTTTCCATCCCATTCATACACAGTGCCATGCAAGGTGAAAACCTCGCCTCTGCGTTAAATGCGGATATGTAAGTGTATGCGTCGACCGCAAGCAAGGAGTGACTCTTACTTTTCACCGTAGTTCCAAGATTCAACACGGATCCCAATCGGCTTGCCAGTGACCCCATCTTGGCCCTGAATGATCGTGTCTGGCACACACATCATCCAGAGCAGCTTATATTGAACGTATCCGCCCTTTAATAGCCGGTTGAAAGTCTCGCGTGTTTCAGCAAAATGTTGCTCCACAAAACGTAGGAGTTCGGAGAGTTGACCGGGGACAGGCAAGGGTGGAAGTGTGGAGTGGTTATTGATCAGGAACTAACATGTCGTCAGCATTTTGTTGATACATGTTCATAACAATTGGACTAACAGGGTCCACATAAACGGGTTCGATAATGCTAGACGCTGCGCTAACGACTGGTTCGGGGATCGGTTGCTTCGGCTTTGAACCACCCCAAACAAAGACGGATGCTAGAGGTGACAGCCAAGTAGCGGAAGTCGGGCGAGTTACTTTTGACACGGTAAACTTGGTGGTTTCCGCATTGCCAGACTCAGTCAGAATAGGCATTACAAGACTTCCTTTCGAGGGGGAAGTATCTTGTTCGGTTGAAGCCTCGTTCTTCGGGGCTGGGCCTTCCTCGAGCGTTCCAGCTTTTTCCTTTAGTTTGTCCAGTTTCAAGAAAATATACCGAGCATCCACTCCAGGATTTTGGTAATGGTTAACACTGAAAAAACCTTTGAGCGACCCCTCTGACCTACGGTTTGGCCATTAGTATGTCTGACAAATCAGATCAGATAATACGTATATTATACGTACCTAAGGAGGCCAACAAGATCTTTGCTTTGAAACTCAATCCATGTATGGTCGTCGCAGCCTGGGGTGAGAGCACATTTTAGCTATTAGCGTTATAAATGGGTACTGCAAACCTACTCCGGCCACCAGCACCATATGATCGATCGTATGCGTTGAATATGAGCCTCTGCGGACTTGACACCCCACCATACCCAAAAGGCTCAGGGTTCCATTGATCACCATATGTCTTTCCGTTCCTAATATAATAGGCGTGCAGGGATCAATGTTCCTAGGGAAGTTCGTATCTATAAGCTCTCGAGAAGGCTTACCAGTTTTGTTGGGTGTGGGTATAGAGGGCATCTGGGTCTGGTCCATTATTAGATGCTGAGGCTGGAAGGCCTGGGTACGGATAGGTGGCACGGGGCGGACGCGAGGGAGGGACGCAGCTCATGTTACGTAGATTTCGAAAAAGCACCTCGAACGTGAACGGGGAAACACTAGAGGGTTGATGCAGGTAAAGGAGCCCAATCTCAGATTTATACACCGTGAAACTCAGAGGCGCCGAAATCTCGCCACGAGATAGGACACCGGCGCTCAGGAATTGTAGTCAAAGATGCAAGAGTTATCCTGTTTAGGGATAATTTTGACCTTGATTCTCGCGATAACGTCTCATTGAGATGAAGGCAGTTCAAATGCCGCCCCAATCGCTTGATCTAGCTCGCCCGATTGGCTGAAACGAAGTGGGCGCTACTAATTCGGGGGTCGAGTCAGACCAAGTTGATATTTGAGGACAAACATAAGCGCCGACGTATCGCTTTGCCTAATCTCGGAGTACTGTACTGGCGAGAGAACAACGTCGCTTACATAAAAGCGACGGGCGCTTCGCTTTGTTTGGGCCTGGTTGGTACCCCAGTCCCACCACGTCGACTTGCTGTGGGACGTGGGACAGCCTGAAACGTCGGTGGCTGTGCTTATATCCAGTATCCCGAAGATGCACCCGAACAAATGCTCTTTAGGCGAAGAGACTGAATGAAGACCAACATCTCGCTCCGATACGCGTGGATTACTGGTCTGATTGCACTGTCCCCCTACATGTATGCGCCCTTACTTCAAGCCTATCAACTATTATTTGCCAATATGCCACAGTCTGTTCATTTCTCGGCATTGGATGACTGTGCTGTCCCAGATACGGCGTATAATCTTTCTCATGAGAGGCTTACGAGCATCACTGCTAAGCGATCTGCTGTGAAGATTTCCCCGCCTTCTGAACGCTTACCCCGTGAAGGCTGCAGAGGAATCAGCTGAGGAGGACTCTCTAGATATTTAATGTCATAGAGGGTGATGAGGAATTCAATCCAACGGTTGCGGAGGTTGATGGCACTCCGATGAACGCTCAGAGTATTAGTGACACTCTGCAGCCCGTTGAGCTCGAGGACGAAGGTCTGAAAACACGGCAGCACCCGATTTCCACTTTCGTTGTTAGTTGACCGGGTTGAGCTGTACAAAGTTCATCTCGGTTTCCAATGTAGATTTTATAGCTGCTTGAGCCTAAAGACCCTGGGTCGTTATATAACGATCATTTATTTACGTTTTGTACTATACAAAGGTTTATACTACCATATAAGGAAAGTACTGTCCCACCGCGTCGCTCGCCGGGGGGACATGGGACGTTGGAAATTCCTAACGTCGCGTCGAAACCGGCCGGGACCGGGACCGACGTTGTTCTCTCGCCAGTACAGTATGGGAAATGCGTCACATGATTCCATCGCAAGTCAAGCATGTCTTATCGCGGTGTTTGAGTCTGCATCCGCTTTACAGAATCCTGTACCCATAGCACATTTCTTGTCACCCCCCTCTAATCTTTTCGGTGTGCCACTCCCCTCAACACTTTTCCCTCGTCCACGTCGCCCTGGAAGAAGGTCACCCCGCGGGATGTACATACCGCCTTGCTCTGTTGAACTATGCACAATAACGACGCCTCTTTTGTTGTCTAACATCCCCTATTTGATGATGCTTTTACGAATACCACTTTATCACTTTTGAGGTAAAGATATCTCAAGGTAAGCAAAATCACTAACAACGACCCGTCGCTCCCCACAACCAGTAGTGTATGCACTTCTTTGATATTGTTTTTATTTTCTTTAAAACTGTACGAAGGTACAACTACAATAAAATCAAGACTCATTCGCTCGGCGATCACCGGGTTACATGTTGTATATTCAAACTTCGGTCTCCACCCCCGCACCATTCGCCGGGACGCCTAGCTTATGTTCAGGCTCCATTGCCCCCTTGATTGCAACAACCTTTTGAAGCTTGGAAGACAAACAAGAAATTGAGTCAGTGAGCAACATACGCCCATATAGTTGCTTACATGCTCAAGCCCTAGCCGTTCCTTCTTTGCGATCGCAATTGCTTGTGCATCTCGAACGTATTGCTCAATTTCCCAACCGTTCATTGGATTCTTCGCTAAATCTACGATATCTCCGAACGAGATGTACTGAGGGCCTGGTGAACGCTGCCCTTGGGGAGGTCCGACCTCCACCTGAGCAAGTCCCAAGAACTTTAAACGGTGCAATGAGCATTTTTCGAAAATTTACCAACGAGGGATACTTACCTCATTCCAAACTTGGAGCCGTGAATTTTCATCAAGATCGGGATAGTATAGCAAGGCTGTGAAGCGACTACGAGAAGGCCATCACATTTGCATAATCCAGGCATCTTACATAGGCGGGAACTTACGAAGTAAATGCCTTGTCAATTTTTTCGATGCTGGTGCTCTCCAGAATTAAGACTAAAGAGCAAATAGGGAACATGATTTTGTAAGTGATATAATCATTTTCGGGGATGCTGTTATGACGAATCTGACATACCACCAGTGTAATATCCTAGCATCCGCAAGAAAGAGTTGACTAGGCCATTCCTGGGCGAGTCAAACTCACGAGTCTCCAAGAGCACATTTGCCTGGGGGGGAGTCGTCAGTAGCTTATTTTCACCCAACCAAAATTAACACTCACATCCTCGATAAGAATAATCGCGTTCCATGAGGCCGCCAACTATTTTTTGATTTAGCTAATAGCGGCTTCACGCAGGCAGGGGACTGACCATCACAATGTCACGCAATCCACGATCCGAATCATACCCATAATCACACAGTTCTCTAGTGGTGACCTTGAATAACGGGAGCTATATATCCTTTTCAGTCCCAAGCGTAATTATGAGCAGGTGGCATGGAAAAGTCACCTTGAGATGCTCAGCAATCGCTTCCGCTGTGAGAGTCTTGGATATAATCTAGGAGTTAGGAACAGAGGTACAGAGATAACCAACATCCAGAACATACCTTCCCCGTGCCTTAATGAACATTAGCATAGGTGTCCTTGCAGAATGGCCCGGAGTGCGCCTACCTGGATTTCCATGCAGGACTAGGACCATCCCGTCTCGCCCGTTTTCTCGTGGATTCTTCATGAGAAGCTCCCCTTTCAGCCCGTAGGTCTCGATTTGCGCTTTGATGAGCTCTTTGTATTCGTTTGAAATCAAAATTCGATCAAATAGCTGTTCGTCAAAAGCGACGTCTGATAGGTTTTCCACGCTGAAGTGACCCCAGAACCTAGTGGAGAAAGAGTAGCCAATGTGGGTTGGAGGCATCAAACATAGAATGTCATCCGGAAGGTCAAAGTTGGGATCAAACTGTTCAGGGGATGTCTTGCGTGGCTCGAGATCCGGAGTAATGGCAATCGGGATGTAACTATAAGTACGTCGATGTCCACAACATGGTCAGCTCACCATAATAGGTTTTATCGTGAGCCACGTACTCATATGGGGGGTTGAGTTTGCAATTATATCCAAGTAGATCCACCATAACCTTTCCGTGAGCCTACGAAAGCAGGGTAAACAAAAAGACAGTTCAAGATATGAACATGGAACTACCTGAACTTTGAAATAAGTCCCTCCTTTGTTGCCCATCGCATGCATGAACGAGTTATACTGGACGTGGCGAAGTCCTGAATACTTCAGACAAAGTATATGCGTAAGTATATTGCAAAATGAAGAGCAGGAACCAAGGCGTGTTACGTACCTTCTTGTAGAGTCTCCCTCGGGCTATCACGGGGAAATGATCATGAGAACGCTCCCTAAATAAAAGTAGGAATACTCGCCGACAAGTTCTGCTCGAACCTCTTCAGAAAGTACACAAATCGGAAGTTGGTCTGCATGGAATAATCCCTAAAACATCGTTCAGGATTCAGACAGCGTGGCTGGGATAACTGGGAGTAAATCGAGTTGAGACCTACCCCGAATCGAGGTATCGTAACTAACGTCTCTTTTGAGGTGAATACCTTGCCGTCCCATTCATATACGGTCCCGTGTAAGTTGAAAACTTCACCCCTACGTTAAATGCAATTTGTAAATGCACACACTAACGGCAAGGGGTTATGTTTACTTTTCACCGTAGTTCCAAGATTCAACACGGATCCCGATAGGCTTGCCAGTGACCTTGTCTCGTCCCTGGATGACCGCGTCTGGCACACACATCATCCACAGCAGATTATACTGAACATATCCGTCATCCGAGAGACGGTTGAAAGTCTCGCGCGCTTCAGCAAAGTGTTCTTCCACGAAACATAGGAGCTCGGAGAGTTGACCGGGTATAGGCAAGGGCGGGAGCGTGGGATTCCTGTATGTTGGGGACTAATATACCGTCAGGATCTCGTCTACGCTTCAGAGATTGAAATAGACCGACAGGTTCGATATAGGTCAGGGGTTCGATATAAGCGGGTTCGATAATGCTAGGTGCTATACTGGCAGCTGGCTCTGAGATGGGCCGCTTCTGCTTCGAGCCACGCCAAGAAAAGACAGAGACAAAAGGTGATAGCCAAGTGCTCGAAGACGGTCGAGCTACCCTTGAGGTGACAGATCCAGTGCTCTCCACGTACACGGGCTCAATTAGACTCGGAGCCACAACACTCCGAGCCACGATACTTGCTTTCGGGGGGAAACTATGCTGCGGGATTGAGGTCTCTTCCTGAGGAACTTGCTCTTCGTCAAGGGTTCTAGCCTTTTCTTTTAGCCCGCCCAATTTCAGAAATATATACCGAGCGTCCACCCCAGGATAGTATTCGCTGAGGCTAAAAAACCCTTTGAGCGACCCCTCTGACCTACGTTGTGGCCATTAGTACGTCTGAACGGTCACAGCGTATATCTATCTACTGTACACACCTAAGGAGATCAACGAGGCCCGTGCTTCGAAACTCGATCCAGGTATGGTCATCAGTGCCTAAGATACGATCACGTTTTAGTCGCTGGCTTCGCAAATCATTACCATAAACTTACCAGGGCCAGAAGCACCATATGATCGGTCGTAGGCGTTGAATATGAGTCTTGTCGGACCTGCTATCGTATCGAAACCAAGATCTGGGGCACCCCACTGACCACCGTATTTACTCCCGCTCCTAATATGGTGGGTGTGCGAAGGTTAGCGCGACCGGCAAAGTTCAAGCTCATAGGCCTTTGAAAAGACTGACCATTTTTGTTGGCTGTGGCTATACAACGCATCTGGGTCTGATGTATTGTCAGTGCTCGCGGCTGGAATGCCACACGCGAAGCCACACTGGCGAGAACCGTATTCCAGGGCACGTCGAGTTGAAGTGAATCTACGCATTCTAGGATCGATGCAGGTAGGGAGCCAATCCTAAAGCTTATAAACTACCATCAAAACCAGAGGCGCTGAAATCCTTTCACCTAACCAAACCCCGGCGGCTGGACATCTTGAGCAAACCTTGTGGAGCTATCCTGTCTAAAAATAGTTTGTCTCAATTTAGGTGGCCACGCCTGGTTAGAATCAAAATACTACGAGCCTAACCCCGGTCACCGGATCTGAGACGTCATATTGGCTAGAATGAGATGGGCGCTACTACCATAACCATGAGGTCGAGTCAGACTTCGTTACTGAACGCTCCAAGAACAGAAGTGAGCGCTAATGTGTCGCTTTGCTTTGTCGAGCTGATCTGGAGGTGTATACCAGAGTGGGTAGGAGTCGTTCGGTTCGTTACACTGGTTTACTGCGGCGTTGGTGTCTAAACCAAACAATCAGATGGGTTGGAGTGGCGATAGGAGGTGGAATAGGCTTCTTGGGTGCCAGCCTATACCTTTGAAAGTCCTTTGAATGACAGGATTTTGAGCGTACTTTCACTCCGATCATGATATCGAACACCGGAAGCCAAAGTTAAATGCAATCAGTATACAATATGTGACAAATAACGGTAATGCGATGCGCACAGCATAAAAACCAGCCTTTGGAGCCATTGTTATGATGGAGAATGTTGGCCAAGATTGGGGACGAACTAAATTTAGGCTGCTTTCTCCTGAACCAATTTGCCAAGAAGCAGCGACAGACTTTATCTTCGTGAAAGCTTGAATCTGGGTGAAGTTGAAGCGTGATCACCTTGCTTCTACCAGGTCACTCGCATCTCTAAATTATTAGCAAGTACGAGAGTCAGCAAAGTAACTAAGTCAATGTGATCGTTCATAGCAAGTTAGGTTTACAAGGCGCGTTGAAGCGCTGCACATCTGGAGAATATCCTTCGGGTGGAAAACTAGTTCACGGTACTGCAAGTGTGGTAGCCTCCAGCGCCCCACGTTATGTAAATTTCAAGCTCTGGGCAACCACCAGTGGTAATATCCCTTCTTCGTTTATTCTTGTGGACCTACGGCCATCCATTATCGATACGTATCTGCGAACGCGCGCATACATTACAGCTGGGCAACTCAACATGATTTTGTCTAATTGGGACAGGGGGCGTTGGGATCATCCCTCGCTAGACATTACGTCATGGTACCTTTGTAGCGGGATGCACCGTGAGTTATAGCTGAAAAACACTTCCACCAGATAAGGGAGTTGGTTTACTTCTGGGGCTTCTCCGCCCATCCAATCCTCAAAATTAGTCGACCAGGCTCGGGGTCATGCAACACGGCACTCTCTGTAAAGGATTAGGAGGTATGGTCGAGCTCTCGACGGGCATTTATAGTGGGTATCTGGCGATAAAAACAATCGGAGACAAGGTTTGCTTCCCAATCGCGGGACCCTTTCGTGAAGCATAAACTGTGCCATACAATTTGGAATCATGAGAGTTGAGAGTAGTCACGTGACATTCACGTGACCAGCTCTTTCCAAACCGAGGATCACCTCTCCCCCGTCTCCTGCATTATCTCGAGGTAAGTGTAGTCTTTTACATCTTAACTATGAATACTTATATAGCTGAACCGAAAATTTCCACAAATTAATTTATGTAGTTGATTACTGTGAACTAGTCCGGAATCTCCATATCG